>PVHP010007412.1:0-55900 GCA_004024765.1 Zapus hudsonius | reverse complement strand
CATGAGCATATAATATCTTTCCATCTTCTCACGTCCTCCTCTATTTCCTTCTTGAGTGTTTCAATATTTTCCTTATATAAGTCCTTTACAATCTTGGTTAGTGATATTCCAAGGTATTTGATTTTCTTTGAGGGTATAAAAAATGGGACAGTCTCTCTGATGTCTTTTTCTGTCTGCTTGTCTTCTGCATATAGGAAAGCTACTGATTTTTGTGTGTTAATTTTGTATCCTGCCACATTGCTGAATGCATTAATCACCTTCAAGAGGTTACTGATACTATTCTTTGGGTCTGATATATAAAGGATCATGTCATTTGCAAAGAGGGATAGTTTAATTTCTTCCTTTCCGATTTGTATCCCTTTTATGTCCTTCTCCTGTCTTATCGCTTGGGCTAGAACTTCAAGCACTATGTTGAAGAGCAGTGGTGAGAGTGGGCAGCCTTGTCTTGTTCCTGAATTGAGTGGGAACTCCTTGAGTCACTCCCCATTGAGAATGATCTGTGCTTTAGGAGATTTGTAAATTGTCTTTATTAAGTTAAGGTATAGGCCGTCTATGCCTATTCTTTCCAGAGCTTTGAACATGAAGTGGTGTTGAATTTTGTCAAAGGCCTTCTCCGCATCTATTGAGATAACCATGTGGTTTTTGTGTTTGAGCCGATTAATGTGGTGTATCACATTTATCGACTTGCGTATGTTGAACCATCCCTGCATCTCTGGGATAAAGCCAACTTGGTCAGGGTGGATAATGTTTTTGATGTAGCGTTGTATCTGGTTTGCTAGGACTTTGTTCAGGATTTTTGCATCTAAATTCATCAGAGATATGGGTCTGTAGTTCTCTTTTTTTGTTGCATCCTTGCCTGGTTTGGGGATTAGGGCAATGGTAGCTTCATAGAAGGTATTTGGAAGCCTTCCCTCTTTTTCTATGCTTCTAACAAGCTTCAGAAAGAGTAGTTTCAGCTCTATGATGAAGGCTTGGTAGAATTCAGCTGAGAAACCATCTGGTCCTGGGCTTTTCCTTTTGGGAAGGTTTTTTATTACATCTTCATTCTCTGTGGATGTGATAGGTTTATTTAGTGATTTTATCTGCTCTGGGTTAAGCTTTGGTAGTTGGTAGGTGTCCAAAAACTTATCCATTTCTTTCAGGTTCTCTAATTTTGTGGAGTAGAGGTTTTGGAAGTATGACCTGATGATTCTTCCAATGTCTTCAGGATCTGTTGTGATCTCCCCCTTGTCCTTTCTGATTTTGTTGATTTGGGCTTTCTCAGTTCTTTGTTTGATTAGATTGGCCAGGGGTTTGTCAATCTTAATAACTTTTTTTCAAAGAACCAACTCTTTGATTTATCTATTTTTTAATCGTTTTCTTGATTTCCAATTCATTAATCTCAGCTCTGATTTTAATTATTTCCTTTCGTCTTGAGCTCCTCGGGTTAGCTTTTTCCATCTGTTCCAATGATCTTAGGTGAGTGGTTAGATGCTTGATTTGAGACCTCTCTGTCTTTGATATGAAGGCATTTAGCGCAATGAACTTACCCCTTAGGACTGCCTTCATTGTGTCCCACAAGTTCTGATAAGATGTGTTATCATCATCATTTACTACTAGGAAATTCTGAATTTCCTGTTTTATTTCTTGGATGACCCAATCATTTTTTAGGAGTGAACTGTTCAGGCGCCAGTACTTTGTGCATTTTCTGGATCCTGTTCCATTGTTAATTTCTACCTTTAATGCATTATGGTCTGATATCATGCAAGGAACTACATCAATCTTCCTGAATTTGTTTAGGGATGATTTATGGCCTACTATATGATCAATTTTAGAAAAAGTCCCATGTGCTGCTGAGAAGAATGTATATTCTGTGTCTTTGGGGTGGAACGTTCTGTAAATGTCTGTTATCCCCAGCTGGTCAATGGTGTTATTGAGCTCCGTTATGTCCCTGCTGATCTTCTGTTTGCTTGATCTGTCTAGAGATGATATAGGTGTATTAAAGTCTCCTACTATGATGGCGTTAGAGTCTATTTCTGCTTTATTTTTGAGTAGGGTTTCCTTTATGAACTGTGTTGCACCCAAATTTGGTGCGTATATGTTAATGATGGTGATATCTTCCTATTGGATCATTCCTTTGATGAGTAAGAAGTGACCATCATTAATCTTTTTAATTGATTTTGGTGTAAAGTCTATTTTATGAGAGATTAATGTAGCCACACCCGCTAGCTTTTTACTTCCAGATGCCTGATAAACTGTTTTCCATCCTTTTACTCTAAGAAGATTGCTATCTTTAGAGGTAAGGTGTGTTTCCTGAAGGCAGCAGATGGAAGGGTCCATTTTTCTGATTCACCCTGCAAGTCTGTGTCTTTTTATAGGGTAGTTAAATCCATTTATATTCAGAGATATAACTGTGAGGTTTGCTCTAAGCCCTGCCTTGTTGAAGGGTTAATGGAGGTTGGTGTCTGTACTGCTGTTATTAGCACACTGACTGTGATTGTTGTGCCTGATCTCTGGTACTCTTCTGAGGTAAATTTCTTGTTTCTTCTGTGTGGGATATGTCCTGTAGGATCTTCTGTAATTTTGGCTTTGTGTTCAAATAGTCGTAGAGCTGGTTTACTTCATGGAACACTTTCAATTCTCCATCTATTATGAGGGATAGCTTTGCTGGGTACAGTAGTCTAGGTTGAAAGCCATGCTTCTTTAGGCCCTGAAAAGCATTATTCTAAGCCCTTCTAGCTTTCATGGTTTCTAATGAGAAGTCTGAGGTAAGTCTGATGGATTTTCCTTTATAAGTTATGGTTTGCTTTTCTCTTGCAGCTTGAGTATTTTCTCTTTGCTTTCTATGTTACGCATCTTAATTAAAAATGTGTCTTAGAGAATTCCTCTTCGTGTCCTGTCTGTTTGGAGTCCTCTGGGCCCCTTGAATGTTGAGTGGGCTTTCTCTTGTTAGATAGGGGAAGTTTTCTTGAATAATTCTGTTGAAAATATTTCCTATGCCCTTAGCCTGGGCTTCTCCCTCTAGGATCCCCATGATTCTAATATTGGGCCTCTTTATGGAATCCCATAGATCCCTCAAATTTTGCTCACTTGATTTCTTGAATTTATTGAAACCTATCACTTCCTTACTAATTCCTTCTGTCTTGTCCTCAACATTTGAGAGTCTGTCCTCCAGATTGTCAACTCTGGGACTGATTGATTCAAGGGAGGTTTTTAGCAACTCCGTTTCATTTTTGGTTTCTGCTATAATTTTGTTTATAGTCTCCAATTCTTTGGTGAGATCCAGTTTCCAGTCTATTTTTGTTTTTGCTAGGGATTCCTGAAAATCATTTTTAAGTTTTCTTAAGTCCTCATCAAATTTAATCAATTGATTGTCTAGCTCCTCCCGTAGTTGGTTCACCTTCAATTTACTTAATGTGTTTCTGAATTCATTCATATTTCTCTCCATTAAATTCAGTCTGGAGTCTATGCTTGTGTTGGTGAGCTTCATCTCTTTCATGTCTTTTTTCATAGTTTCCATATCAGCCATTAACTGCTTCATGTTTGCATTGCAGTTGTGGTCAGGAGTCATGTTATTCTCTCTTTGGGATTGTATATTTGTTGTCTCCACTTCCTTGCCACTTTCCTGTTCCATAATGGGACTAGGGGCCCTGAGTTGGGGAGTTCTGTCTTTGATTTCTGTGGGTTTTTTTCGTTGGTTTCTGCCCATGTCCAGGTAGGGGAGTGGGACTCAGGCACCCTGGGTAGTGCTGTTCAGCCCGCTTTTCTTCCAGTGGAAAGATCAGCAGGTTTGATCTTAAACAGAGGTCTTTCCTGTTGGGGTGTTCTGTCCCCAGAGAGGCTTAGATCTGTACCTGTCTGGATCCCTCTGTATGTGACTGTTTAGTCTTACAGCCACCACATAGGCCTCTGTCCCCAGTTGGTATGCCGCAGTAGAAACAGCCCCAGCACCCCGAACTATAGAGCCCAGTGTTTTCCCACCTGACTGTACCCTCCTGTTGGTGGCACGTGGTCCCTGGTGCCCGCCGAAGCCGCCTGTGCCCTCCTGGCAGGGCCTCTGCCCTCCCAGCACTGGCAGAGGTTCCCAGGTGCCTGAGGCCTGGCCCCACCTGGCAGCTGCGGTCTGGAGTGGGATGCGTCCGGAGTGGGCTTCCGGAACCGAGCTAGGTCAGTTTGCCCAAGGAGTGCATCTGCATGTGTATGTGGGGGCGTCTTGGGGAGAAGTGCGCCCAAGAAATCGGGTGCTGGAGGGAGGGGGCCCGGGAGGGAAAGGTGCTCAGCCGGCAAGGGCTCGGGAAGCAGCTGTGAGGAGACAGTGGGCGATGCGGGAGCTTGGGGTGGGTGAGGGGTGGTTCTCGTTCCTTTGCGGAGCAGAAAGCCACTGGGGAACCCTGTCCGGGCTGGTGCCAGAGCTGGGGAGAGGGTGGGCTTGGGTTAAGGGCCGGCTGGGGTCCGGGGTTTGGATCCCAGTTGGAAAATCAAACCTTTACGGAGAGAGTCCTGGCGAGGCTGCTACTTGTCTGCCATCATGCTCCGCCCCTCCGGAACTGACATTTTTCAAACATATCAAAATGTTAGTGGTACCTACTTACCCTTTATCTTATATTATTCAAACATACCAACCACATTAGCTAACTTTTCATCTAGTTTTAATTTTCATATGTTTTTATGGAAATTTGGTGCATTCCTCCTTTTTCTTTTATTATAGGCAAATCTCAGAAAGTTCTCATGTATTTTATAGCCCAGTAGTCATGGTTGTTTACCTCAATCACCTGACATAGAGGCATTCTGAAGAAACCCAAACACAGAAGGATCCATCTCCCATTCTTTCTTAATGACAGTGACTAGATCTAAGCTGATTCAGTCTTGTCCACAGAGGTCCAAACAAGATTCTTATAAATAAGATGCCACTGTTTTGAAAAGGTAGTCTTAGGTTGGTGTCAAAGACTTTCACTTACAATCAGAGAATGTGTTTCTCTGATTTACATCACTAAACTTTAATAATTTTAAATTGATAAGCTTATATGATTATAATCCTACAGTTACCTTCTCATTTCTGGGACAAATTACCAGACCAAAATCAGTATATGGAAGGAAATGGTTCATTTAAGCTGGTAGTCTCAAGGCGAAGGGTTTCTAAAAAACCTTTTCTTGGTAACTCTAATATATGACCGTACTGTAATGTGATCAATTCCTGTCCCATTACCCTGTTTCACCCACCTATTCCACTGAGCACCCTCCTCTTGCCAAGTAGTCCTTCCTCCATCTTGAGGTCATCTCGCTCCTTCTGTCCTCCTCTCATGCCAAAATGTTGACCAGCTCAGAACTACACAGGTCTTGTGGGGTGTCAACCACCATGCGGCCATGAACGCAGCAGTCAGTTTATAACCAGAGGACAATCCTGCTTCCTCTTCTACACTGTTCTTCTCTGAGCCTTGGAGGGCATCTCATTCAGTGCTGAGTCACAGCTCTCTCTCCTCATCTCCTTGATGAGTTTTGGGTCTCTAGGGGAAGGTAGGTAAGAGCAGAGGCTGAACATCACATCTTGTCACATCAGCTCGGGCAAGGGTGACTTTGGCTATACCATCCCATGGCCAGGCCGAAGCAAAACACCTCCTACATCAAGGCTCCAACTCTCAAATTGTCACACTAGGGATTGTATATGAGGCTTCATCTCAAGGACACGAAGCTATGGTGACCTTTCACATGCAGCTCACCACACCACAGTGATGTTTTCATAAACCAAGAAAACAGCCCTAGATGAAAGACAGGAGTTTAGAAGTAATGGTAATTTAAGTTTGCCTATAGTTAAAATCAACCACTGAGGATATTGAAAGGTTTGAAATTTCATAATAAAAGTATTTTAGAGATGAAATGCTAGATAAGGAAAAGAACTCTGAGCAAGGAGGAGGGAGGGGCCCAGACAGGGTGATGGGGCACGTGACATGAGAGCTGTCTTGAGGGTAAGAGGCCCTGCAAGAAAGAAGGGCGGATGCAGAGGTCAAAGAAGAATGTGAATGAAACTCATGACTTTGTGTGCTAATCTGAAAAGATTAAAACAGTTATTTCGGGGCTGGAAAGATGGCTTGGCAGTTCAGGTGTTTGCCTGCAAAGCCTAATGACCCAAATTCAGTTCCCCAGTGCTCACGTAAAGCCAGATGCACAGAGTGGTGCAAGTATCTGGAGTTCCTTTGCAGCTCTGGGGCACCCATTCTCATTCTCTCTTTAATCCCAGCACTTGCTTGGGAGGCCGAGATAGGAGGATCAGTGTGGGTTTGAGGCCAGCCTGAGACTAATTCCAGGTCAGCCTGGACTAGAGTGAAAAACCCTACCTCGAAAAAAAATTATTTCTGAAATAAAAAAGAGGTGATAGCAAATAGTGTTTGGGAAATTAATAAAACAGTTAAGACAATTTAAACTCCCTTTTTAAAGTGGAGTTCATAACATATATGTGTCAATACATTGATTCAAGATTTTATTTTTGTGTGTGTAGCTCAGGCTGGCCTTGAACTGATATTCCTGACTCCACCTCGTTTGCAATTTCCTACCGGCATGTACCCCAACTGGCTCAAGATTTTTTATAAAACAAACATTTTAATTTGTGTTAATTATGAATTCTTCGAAGTTCAAATTGTATTAATATCCACATTTACCACTAGGGGTCAGTAAAGCCCCGGTAAAACAGCTTCAAACATAATTTAATGTCCATAAGAAAACTTGGGGAGTGGGTATGATCAAAATATATATATGTGTGTATGAAATCATCACGAAAATTTTAAAGATGAAAGCAAATTTTTATACTAATGAAAAAATGAAAAGTTGGCATGGTAAATAAAAATCCTTCATATATGTACATTATTCAGCCATAAAGAAAAATGAAATCATGACATTTATAGGAAATATGTACAACTCGAGATTATTAGTTAAGCCAAACAAGTCAGACTCAAAAAGCAAATACCACATTTTCTCTCATATTTGCACTCTAGATTTAAGTGTGTGTATGCTGTGTAAGTCATGAAAGTAGAAATGGGACTCTGGGCTCAGGGGCCAGCTTGGTGGTACTTGCTTCCGGAGCATGAAGACCTGAATTCAACCCCAGTACCCGAGCAGGCGCTGGGCGTGGTGGCACAGGCCTGTAACCCCAGCACTGGGAAGTGGGGACAGACATGTGGATCCCTGGAGCTCATTGGCTAGTCAGTGCATTCCAAACCAATTGGAGACCCTGTTTTGAAGGTGAAAAAAATTGTCTTCTAAATTTATTTTTATTTATTTGCAAGCAGAGAGAAACAGAAAGAGAGAATGGGTGTGCCAGGGCCTCTAGCCAGTGCAGACCAACTCCAGATGCATGCACTACTTTGTGCATCTGGCTTTACGTGGGTCCTGGGGAATCAAACTCTGGACGTTTTAGGTTTTGCAGGCACTGAACCATCTCTCCAGCCCTGAAAAAAAATTTTTAAAGAGGTGGACAGTGTGCCTAGAGATGACCCTCAAGCGGCCTGTCCTCTAGCTTCTACATGCCTGTGCGTAGAACACCTACGCACATAGCCATCCATGGACATAGGAACATTTATGCACATACACATACAAAAAGGGAAAGGAAGTAAAAGAAAGAAGGTAGTAGAAAAAAGAGAAGGTAGAAAAGGCAAGGAAAAGATCTTGAAGGAAGGAGCGGAGTAAAAGATTAATGAAATATGTGTGATACGAAAGCAGAAGAAGAAACTATTTGGGAGGAGGAAGGGGAAGAACAGAATTAACACATAGGTTTGGAAATTCTGTAACGAGCACCATTACTCCGTGTGGAGGTTGGAATGCAACGTGTCCCCCATAGTCCCATGTGTTTGTGATTAAAGCCTCTGGCGGAGTATTGCTGGAGGAGGTGTGCCACTTGGGGGGAGCCTTGAGGTTTATTAGTCCAGCTCATTCACTCAAGACTACTTCCTGTTGATGAGGAGCTTTGACCCAGACTTCCTGCTCAGGCCTATCGGGTATCCCTCCACCTCACAATGATGAAACCTACCCTGGATGGTGTAAGCCAAAATAACCCTTTCCTCCCATAGGCTGCTTTTGATCAGGTGTTTTGTCCCAGCAGAGAGGGTAACTAGAATGCTCTGTGTGCTTATAATTAACAAACAAATGATAGGGGAAGAGTTTTTTAAAATATTAGATTCCTTGGAGACTCTTGCCCTAAAGTTACCTTCCAGCTCTGTGAGGGTGCCTGACCCTTAAAATGTTCATTTTAGAGTGGACTAGTTACCACTCGCTCCAGCTTATTTTATCAAGTTCTGAATCTTTACCAGGTGGTCGGTCACTCTGGTCATTTAGTCTTTCTTTAAGGACTCTGAAAATGTGGTCGTGCTAGGTGACAATTCTAGATTTCATTCTGTCTCCTAGGCCAGGGCTGTGGTAAATGTTTCTTATCAGTTCCATTGCTCAACAGTTGTCACTACTAGGAATTCCTCATAGACTGAATCAGAAGCCACCCACTTAACCTTAGTCAGAGGGACATGATTGTGGTGCAGCGGGGACAGAATTTTATTACCTTATCAGCACAATCATACACCCCACGAAGTTTCTGTACTTTCTGGAGTGCCTTTCTTATGGCAAAATATCATTCTTCTCAGTTTTTCCTCCTGTGACATAGCTTAGGATTTCCCGCTGTCCACACTGACAGCTTTGTTGAGGAAGAGTCTTACTCAAGCCCAGGCTGACCTGGAACTCCCGGGACTGAAGCATGTTCCGCCATGCCCGGCTTCATCTTGGTAACTCGTCATCCTGAAACTTCTCTTGTATCGCCTTCTTCTCAAATCAAGAGTATCATCACCACAGTCCAGCTCCCTGACAAGCGCATGGGCTCTTGTCTCCCGTCTTACATACCGAGAAATCACCTCTTCTAGAACACGGAAAAAGCCAAAAAAAAAAACAAACTCTGGGGTAAATCATAACATCCACACATATCACGTCAGACCCTCATAGCCTGTTCTAAAATGACTATTAACCAATTGGGTTACTAGTAGTTAACCACGTTAATTAAAATTAAAATTTAAAGCAGCATGCTAACAAGAAAGTTCCTGGAAGATGACGTATTCTCAGAACGGTGAGCCTCGTGACATTTTTAACTTGCCCAGTCTTCATCCTGCTTTCCTCAGCTCCCATAGTTGCCTTGGCAACCAGTAGACTCAGACCACAGTAGCTAGGACAACCAGCAACCTAGCAGCCATTGAACAAAGCCACATTCCAATGACACTTGTCACTGTTTGCGCAGCAGCTCCCCAGAAAAGCCCATCTTTAGGGCTTGGCTTTATTTGATTTGACTCAAAGCTTCTCTTTGACAAAAGTCCTGACACCAGGGCATAATCAGGATTCTAAGGCAGGGGTACCTGTGAACATTACAGCTACCTGAGACGGAGAGAGACTTTGGAATAAATAAGAAACAGGCAGAACACACGTCGGATGGCTTTGGTGAACGTTGACATTTTCCTGGGAGTCTGTATACTGTGAGCTTTCTCAGAAGAGACCCAAGAAGGCACGTGTCAACTCATCAATGACTGACCTTGAAGACCCACGGACACAAGCAAGAATCAAAGGTTAACACAAAGCTACTTCATGTCCTGGCCATACAGACCCCTCAGCAAAGGGTGGAAGACTTAGTGGAGGAAAAAAAATCTGTGTAAGAGACACCCTTCCCTAGTGATAAGGCCTTACATGTTTATAGGGAGGAGACAGGATGGGGTGACCTATGCAACCATGCAGAATTGGAGGCTTCTGGATTGAAGATAGGTCCCCAGCAGAAATGTGGAGTCTCCAGGGGTCAGTGAATATTTCCTCCTTATTTCACGGAGCCCATGTAGACGTGCTGAGGAATTCTCTGCTGAGCTTCCACCAGAGCCATCCAGCGACTCGTTCGAATCCATGATAAAATGAAGTGTTGTTCGCTGTACATTTTCTTTAATTGTGATAATAGTTCTAGGATTCTATATCACAAAGTCCCCTTCTTGGAAAGCAAATGTTGAAATACCCAAAGGGAAAGTAAGTTGTCTGCAATTTATTTTCAAATGCATTTTCAAGGGTATGTGGAGAAACAGAGAGAGAGAGAGAGAGAGAGAGAGAGTAGAGGAGATGGGAAATGGGATGACTGGCCAAATGTTAGAAATTGCCAAAACTGGATAAAGGGTATTTGAGTATGCATTGTGCTTTTATTGAAACGTCTTAATGATTTTTAATTTATCAAAATGAAAACTGGAAGCTGGGTGTGGTGGTGCACGCCTTTCATTTCAGCACTCGGGAAGGCAGAGGTAGGAGGAGGATCTCTGAAAGACAAAATAAATAAATAAAATATCAAAAATAAATGGAGAAAATAAAGATTATCTTAAATTTACATATAAGCTTATAACCAATAAAAAATTCTCTGTTCTAATCAGCTGATCACTAACTTTACTGAGCAGAGACTTTAGTGGTCACACACAGCAAAGAACACAAATTTTGTAGCATATTTTCCCAGGAAAGTCATTAAATGGAGAACAGTGGTTAAAAACCAGCAAAATAAATTCAAGTTGAGGGTGAGACAAGAATCTGACTTCCAGAATTACATTATAATTACTCACATGTCCAGTTTTCAAGAGAAAAAAATTACAAAATGTTCAAAAATAGGAACATATTCCCATGCTAATGAAGAAAAAGCAACCAATGTAAGGCTTCTGAGGAAGTCCAGATTTTGAGCTTACCAGAAAAAAAATCTATTATGTTTAAAGAACTAGAGGAAGCCATGTTAAAAAATTAAAGTATAAGAATGATGTCTCTGACTGGAGAGATGGCTCAACGGCTAAGGCACTTGCCTGCAAAGTCTAACCATCCGAGTTTGGTTCCCCAGTACCCACATGAAGTCAGATGCACAAAGTGGCTCATGCATCTGGAGCTCCTTTGCATTGGTTGGAGGCCCTGGTTGCGCTTTCTCTCTCTCTCTCTCTCTCTCTCTCTCTCTCTCTCTCTCTCTCTCTCTCTCTCTCTCTCCCTCTCTCTCCTTACAAATAGATAATAAAAATGTAAAAAAGAATGATGTCTTACCAAATAGTGTTTATCAATTATGAAGTAGTAACCATGAAACAATGAAAGCGGAATTCAGATAAAAAGTAGAGGAACTGGAATGAGAATTCACTCAAGGGCCTCAGTCGCAGGTTGATCAGAAGAAAGAAAGGTTGGCAGAAGAAAGAATCTCTGAAGTTGAGGTCAAGTCAGATAAGGTCAATCGTACTGAGAAACAGAAAAAAAAAGATGGACAGAGCCTCCAAGCCTTATGCAAAACCATCAAGGATACAAAAGTGTACACAAGGGAATCCAGAAGGAAAAGAGAAAAGAAAGTCTATTGGAAGAGATGTGGCTACAGACTTGCTACATTTGATGGAGACTATGAATTTTTCCACACCCAAGAATTCCCCAGCGGATGAAATCAGGAGATCCATGTGAGACACATCAGAGTCAAGCTGTTGAGAGACAAGGACAGTCTTGAAAGTACCATCATGCAATGTCATGTGCTTGGGCTCTTCGGAGAGATTACCAGCTGGCTTCTCACCACACCATATAGGACACCAGGAAGGCCAGAGGGAATGGAGTATTTAAAGGGCTGAGAGGTGAAGGTTGCTATTCAAGAATTCTGAAAAGGTGGTAAAACTGCCCTTTAAAATGAAGAAAAAAATGACATTCCAAGATCTACCCCCAATACACACACACCATGAAAGGACTCATGGCTGGCAGCTCTGTCCTATAAGAAATACAAAAGGGAGTCAGGCCTTCATGCTGAAATGAAAAGACACTAGAAGTAACTCAGTTCCACATGAAGAAATTAAAAAGCACCATAGAAACCAAGTCCATGCATGTAACATGACAGTGTAAATGTGCTCTTTACAAATAGTCATTTGTACATGTGTGTGTGGGGGGGTGCCCCAGGGTCTCTGCCACTTCAAATAACCACCAGATGCTTGCACCACCTTTTGTGTCTGGCTTGAGAATGGAAGCCAGGCTGGCAGGCTTTGCAAGCAAGCAGCTTTAGCCCCTGAGCCATCTTCCCAGCCCTTTAAATGTGCTTTTCTTTGTAACTATTCTCTTGGCATTTAACACATCTGCATCATAAAATTATATTGGTGGGCTCCTAATGTATGAAAGTGTAATTTACAGAGCAAAATGTTGGGGATGGGGCGTGTTGGGGGGAATGGGAACAGAATGATTCTAGAGGGAAATTCTTTTTAAAAAAATACTTTTATGAGCCGAGCATAGTGGCGCACGCCTTTAATCCAAGCAGTCGGGAGGCAGAGGTAGGAGGATCACCATGAGTTCAAGGCCACCCTGAGACTACCTAGTGAATTCCAGATCAGCCTGGGCAAGAGTAAGACCCTACCTCTAAAAACCAAAAATATATATATTTTTTTTAGGAGCTGGAGAGATAACTCAGCAGTTAAGGCAGTTGCCTCCAGAGCCTAAGGACCTGGGTTCAATTCCCCAATATCCACATAAGCCAGATGCACAAAGTGATGCATGCATCTGGAGTTCATCTGCAGTGGTTAGAGGCCCTGCTGTGCCCATATTCTCTCTCTCTCTGTCTCCTCTGTCTGTATCTCTCTGCTTATAAATAAATAAATAAAATATTTTTTAAAGTTTTATTTGAGTCAGAGAAAGAGACAGATAGAAAGAGACAATGGGTATATGGGTGCACCAGAGTTTCCTGCAGATTCATTCACCACTTTCTGCATCTGGCTTTATGTGGGTACCTGGGAATTGAACTTGCATCAGCCTGGGCTAGAATGAAGCCCTATCTTGAAAAAAATTTTAATAAAGGAAGAAAGAAAGAAAATAGTAAAAAAAAAAAAAAAGAACATTTAAATTATATAGTAGAAGGTGCCCATTTTATTAAAAAAAGGCAATACTGGAGAACTAGAAGTACAAAAATACACAAAATATGAGACAAATATAGCAAATTGGCAGGAAATCCTAACTTACCAATAATTATTTTAAAAGTAATAGTTTAGAGGAGGGCCCCCAGTGGGTTGGGAACAGGGAGGAGAGAAATGGGGTACCATGATAAGATTTGCTCATACAATGTATCTAATTAAGGATAATAAAGATATAAAAAAGTTATGGTTTAAACTCTCCAGTCATAAGTGTATGATTAGTAGAGTTTAAAATAAAAAGCTCCAACTCTGCTGTGTACAAGAGACACTTTTTTTTTTTTTCAAGGTAGGGTTTCACTCTAGCCCAGGCTGACCTGGAATTCACTCTGTAGTCTCAGGGTGGCCTCGAACTCATGACGATCCTCCTACCTCTGCCTTCCGAGTGCTGGGATTAAAGACGTGTGCCACCGTGCCTGGCTGTTTTGTTTTTGTTTTTGTTTTTTGGTTAAGAGACACATTTTATATCCAAAAACACAAATAGGTTGAAAGTAAAAGCCTGGAAAATGATGTGGAAACTGAAAACACCACACTGCCATCAAGAAGACCAGACTTGATCAAAATTCCGTTGCTGTGACAAACGCCCTAGAAAACAGTTGAAAGGAAAGCTGGTTGATTTGGGCTCCTGGTTTCGGATGGTTCATCCATGGTTGGCCAGATCCCTGGTTCGGGGCTCAAGGTGAGATGAGATCATGGTAGCAGAGGCTCCTTGCCCCATGGCTTCCAGAAAGCAGAAGAGGAAGGGCCTGGGACCAGATACACTCTTCAGAAGCATGCCTCCCACCCCCCAGGGACATACCTACTGCCTTGGGACCCTTTACAAAGTCCCATGACTGCCTAAAATATCAGGGTGGGGGACCAAGCCTTCCACCCCAAAGTCTATGAGGAACCTTTCCTAGTCAAGACGCACCTGTGGCTGGCCAGCACTCAGGACAGTCCTGCCAGGCAGTGCCTGGGAAGTCTCCCTGGCTGAGACACAGGCAGCGTTATGGCCGACTCAGTCCCCACAGCCAGGAATGAAACTGCTTGTGATTCCACCAGAATATTCCACCACTCCTCAGGAATGGCTCTTTTTTTTCTTTTTGGCTTTTTAAGGTAAGGTCTCACTCTAGCCCAGGCTGACCCGGAATTCACTATGCAATCTCAGGGTAACCTTGAACTGACAGCCATCCTCCTGCCTCTGCCTCTCAATGGCTGGGATTAAAGACATGTGCCACCACGCCCAGCTAAGGTTGCTTCGTCACACCAGCCACAGGAGAGTCATCAACGGGGACAGTGCCATTGGGTCTCAGGAATCAGTTAGTGGCCTTTCTCCTTTCAGTGGACATCGTGTTACATAGAGCTGATCACAGCCAGCTCCCCAGGGACCCTGGGAATGAGCTCTCTGCATTGCCGGAACACTTCTGGATGGCATCCTGACCCCATGAGTGAGAGCAGCCCTCTCAGCCCGAGGCCTGGGGCCGCTCCTGGCCAGTCTCTCCTGCCTCGGGTTCTGTCACAGGCTGTTCTCAGGGTTGGCCTGCCAGTTTCTGCCAGTTTCACTAGTGTTCGAGCTGCCTGAGACCAAGGTGTATTTTGTGTTTGAATTCTCAGTATCTGCATAGTAGGGATCAACAAATATTTGTCGAATGAATAAGTGAAGGAAGGATTAGCCAAATAATGTTGACCTTAACTGTGGTTCAGACTTTAACAGAGCTATTATCGCAAGCTCACGTCATTTAATTTTTTTCTGTGTTTTTCTCATTCCTTGATTTGCAGGTAACAGGCTTAGAGCTTACTTCATTTCATAAATCTCATTTTCAGTTTGCAAATGACCAACATTCAGTTTACTTTATATATATATATACATACATATATGTGTATGTATATATATATATATCTCATAATAATGTTGTATCAACCTGGCTTTCATGACTTTGGGTTTTCCTGAATTTGTACACTTGTTTTATGAGATGAGTCAATAACAACGGTATTTCAGATACTATGACTACCATCATTTAAAAAAAAAAACTACTTTCAAAACTAATTCTTTCAGTGAACACCTCATTTTCAGTGAACACCTTGTTGGAATAAAACAAAGTTGTCCAACTCAGAAATCAAGCTGGAACTGAGCTGGAAGTCTCCTCCCTGCCAACTGGCGATCATGCTAGAAAGTTCTGGAAGGTTCCATGCAGGCTGTCAGAGGAGAAAAGTCATCAAAAGTCTTAGCCAGCAGTGGACCTGTGAGCTGCACAGACAAGATGCGCCCACTAGTGCAATTGTGGTATGACTGTTAGGAGGGTAGCCAATTGCTCTGGGATCGGATGGAGACCCACTCCACAGGGAAGGGCTAGGCGCTGGAGGAACTCTACTACTGTGCTTGGCTAAATGGACATGTTATACCTATATATGCCCTCTAAATATTACTATTTATGCCCATAAATCAGAGCTGGTCTCATCTTAGGTTAGAGAAGCTTCCTTTCGCAGAGCAGTGACTTCTGCATCAAATACAAGAGCTCTGAGAGACCAGGTGACAAGCCACCTCCAGCCCCTGACATCAGAGCACACTTCTTTTTAAAGCTATACATATATTGTTCTTTTATTTATTAAAGAGAGAGAGAGAGAGAAATTGGCATGCCAGGGCCTCTTGCTGATGCAAGCAAACTCCAGATCTGTGTGCCACTTCATGCTCCTGGCTTTATGTGGGTACTGGGGAATTGAACTCTGGACCAGCAGGCCTTGCAAGCAAGTGCCAATAACCACTGAGCCATCTCAGCCCGTAGCTTCAAGAGAACCCAAACCAGCTCCCTCCAGGATCCATGGGATTTGGCGTATAAATCTTAATAAAAATCATTATTGAGATACAACTCAACAGTTAAAAGCACTTGTTTGCAAAGCCTGATGACCTGAGTTCAATCCCCCAGTACCCACATAAAGCCAGATGCACAAAGTGGTGCAAGCTCTGGAGTTTGTTTATAACAGCAGGAGTCCCTGGTGCAACCATTCTCTCTCTGTGTCTCTCTGTCTCTCTCTCTCACATACACACACACTTTCTCTCTGTATGTCCCAAATAAATAAAAATATATTTTTTAATTATTATACCTCAATCATCTATTTGAAATTTGTCAGAGATGTTAACTTCTTTTTCATTCTGTCATTAAACACTTAGTGAGGGCTGGAGAGATGCCTCAGTGGTTAAGGCATCTGCCTCTAGTGCCTAAGGCCCCTGGTTCAATTCCCCAGTACCCACACATACCAGACCCACAAGGTGGTGGCCCTGGTGTCCTCTCTGTCTTTCTCTCTCTGTATCTGCTTGAAAATGAATAAAATATTTTTAAAAAACCACTTAGTGAGTTTCTAGGCTTTGGAGATCCACTGATGAACAAAATAGACAAGGTTCCTGTCTTTACCGAGTTAGACTCCTGGGATTAAAACCATACCTGAGCCGGGCTAGGTGGTGCACGCCTTTAATCCCAGCACTCGGGAGGCAGAGGTAGGAGGATTGCCTTGAGTTCGAGGCCATCCTGAGACTACAGAGTGAATTCCAGGTCAGCCTGGGCTAGCGCGAGACCCTACCTCGAAAAACAAAATAAAAATAAAAATAAAATAAAATAAAGCCATACCTGAAAACGTGCCCAGGGTGTGCAGTCACCATCACCAGACCCACACAGAGGGAGTTAGCCAGTATCCAGCACTGAGAACTTAACAACCACAGAGTTTTAACTTGAAAGTTAAAATTACATATCTATTTGGAAGCCCAAAGTGACAAGTCTCTGTGTAAATTTAGATTACACACCTATGTGCCTTCCTGATTTCTATCTCCATGGTTGGAAGGAAACTTGACTCCCAGAAGTATTCAGAAGCCCTTCCTGACCTTGGGAAAGCACATATAGATTGTACTAGGAGGGAGGTTTCCTTGTTTGAGACCGGGATGGTCTGGGATGTACGCAGGACTGGGAGCCTTTCTTTGTGATGATATAGAACACTGTGAATGTGATATTCTTGCCCAAATCTCTACTTCCCAGAGCCTCCCACGAGTGAGTGCTTGTCAGCTTGTTACATTGCTGATTGTAGAAAGGGTGAAGGGACACTGTAAACCACCTGCTAAAATGTTCTGATTCTGACTTAAAACTGCCCCCACAGCTCCTAGCATGGAGCACAATAGGGTCACCTCATGAGGTCTCAGGCCCAGGAAGGCTCCAGTCAGACCCAGGCAGTAGGGCTGGAAGCAGCTCAACCCCGAGACCTTCTCAGGGCCTCTGATTCTGGGAAAGAAGTCACGGATCAGTTATTCAATTAAGTTCAATGTCAGCTGCGGAGCAGGGTTAACAAAAGAACAAGTGTAAGTTACCTGCTTCATCCCAGGAAATGTACACACAGAACTCAGAATGTTAACTGAAGGGCTCAGAACATTGGAGGAGAGGGCGTGGCCAATGACAACCTGCCGATACAATGGGACCAGATTTTAAAAGATAATCCATTTTCCTGACTGATCAACAAGACAATCCAACCCACAACTCTTGCATAGTGATTTTATAAATGTACCACAAGAAAATATCACACCACACACACAGTCCATGCGCAGAAAGTGCTTTCTGTTCTGACACTGAGTAAGAATAATAGTCCGGACTTACCTGCCAGCCTGGGTTCAGTTCCCCAGTACCATGTAAAGCCAGATACACAAATGGTGTGGTGTTTGTTTACAGTGGCAAGAAGCCCTGGCATACCCATGTTTATTCTCTCTCTTTTCCCAAATAAATAAAAAATATTTTTAAAACTAGGAAAGGAGGAGAGGAGAGGGGTGGGAAGGAAGAAAGGGGAAGGGAGGGGAGTAGAGAAAGAGAAGAAAGAGAAAAATAAGAGAAGAAAGAAGGAAAGAAAAGATGGATGAAAAGAAAGAAGGATGGAAGGAAGAAAGAAAGGAAAGATGGAGGGAAGGAAGGAAGGAAGGAAGGAAGGAAGGAAGGAAGGAAAGAAAGGAAGGAAGGAAAGGAAGGAAGGGAGGGAAGGAAGGAAAGAATGGAAGGAAGGAAGGGAGGGAAGAAAGGAAAGGATAGAAGGAAGGAAGGAAGGAAGGAAAGAAAGAAAGGAAGGAAGGGAGGGAAGGAAGGAAAGGATGGAAGGAAGGAAGGAAGGAAGGAAACAAAGGAAGGAAGGAAAGGAAGGAAGGAAGGAAGGAAGGAAGGAAGGAAGGAAGGAAGGAAGGAAAGAGAACAAGTAGACACCAGGGCAAAATTCCTACCCAGCATCAAAATGAAAACATGTGTCTGAAGTTGGACTTCCTCTTCCTCCATATGGACCCATGGGGAGCTTGAACAGGAAGCAGGAATGGACATCAGTTCTTCTTCCCTCGGAGACGATCCATGTTTTAGGAAACATTGTAGGAAGCAATGACCCTGCGTGGAAGTCACTCCTGAGGCTGGGAGCAGCCTTGCTCAGCCCAGTCTTCCACAGTTCACATTCGAGGGAAAATCCACGAGGGAAAATCCACGAGGGCTGGAACAACCAGGGAAGGTTCAGGAAGTCATGAGTCTTGAACCACAGCTGAAAAGTGGCTTCAGGAGACCCAGTAGAGGAGGTTGGGGCTTTGCTGAGGCTGTGAAGTGTGGAAGTAATCACAGACCTGGAGGGGCAACCATGATGCTTTTCCTCCCAAGAGAAGGCTCTGAGGACAGGACACACACACACACACACACACACACACACACACACACACACAGCTTAAAGGCCAACTGCAGGAGAGAGTCATCAACACACAAAGGGCTCCTAAGGGTGTCCTGATCTGTGAGCTCCTCTGGAAGGATGTCGAGCTGTGGACTTCAGCAGCGCTGGCCAAAGTCAGCTGAGATCTCAGGGAGACACAGGCTGGCTGGTTAGCCTGGGTGGCCATGGCTGCACCCAAGGCACACTGGCCGCTCAGGGGTGCTAAGTCAACAGGAGAATGGAGCCTCCGACAGAAGAACCCACCTGCACACCCGGCTGGGCTGGAGGAGCAGCAGGGAGGACCACAGAGTTAGAAGGACTTATGTGAGGTGGGAGAGTCTGGACGCTGCCATGGGCCCAGTGAGCTCAAAGAATTGGAGCAGAACACTGGAGCCCAAATGCACGGAAATGAGATGCCTCAGACCCTGGTTCACGTGGGGTGCCCCAGACTTCACAGCAGGAAGGACCACAGGAGGGTGATGGGAACGGAGTGGGAGTGAACAGGGAGAGAGAAAGACCAGGCAGGGGCTCCCAGTGGGGTCTGGCACACTAAGGCTTGCTCACCCTTGTGGTTGGTCTCCAGAACTCTCAGTGTGTCCCCAGACAGTGAATGTGTTATTTACCTTCCTTGTTACTGGGACAAAACACCTGACTAAACTCAGTTTAGCGGAGGAAAGGTTTATTTCAGCTGACAGGTGGAGGTCACAGCCCATTGTGACGGGGCACACAGGGCAGCTGGTCACGTTCAGTCCACGGTGAGGAAGCAGAGTGGTAGACCCAAGGAATGGAGCTGCCCACACCTCGATTAACCTAATCTAGAAAATCCCTCACAGACCTACCCAGAGATTTGTTTCCATTCTAAATTCTGTCAACCCAGATCAACAAGTACAGTAATAAGCAGCATTCTTGCTTGATGATGGACGGACAGACAGCCTGGAGTTGGACAGGGTAGGAAAGATTCAATCAAGACAGCTGTTAGGGAAGCATGGTGGATGGAGAGTCCTGCATAGAACTGCTGTAAGTTTTTCAAGCAGAGGGGCCTGGGAGAGGCTCTGAGGTGGGGATCAATGGATGAGAAGGCAGGCAGACAGACAGAACGAGGAAAACACCTCAAGTAGCGTACCCCAGGAAGACCTTGGGGTGAAGGAGCCTTGGAGTAGGAGCAGGTAGGTCCCAGACTCCGAGCCACTCCAAGGGGAGCAGAGAGAAAACTCAGTTCCTAGTGGACACCAGCAAGTGCCTCTGGGTGTGAGGCCTGGTCCAGCACGAGGGAGGACCCCAGGGTTCGGGAGGATGGGGTGGGCTGTGTGTGGGCAGAGGAGGTGGCTCAGCCAGGCACAGGCACATGTGATTGAGCGATGGAACCACACTCCTCCTGGTTCCTGTATTGTGATCCAGGAATCAGGCAGGTAGCTGGCGTGATAGAGTCACACACTAGGTACAGTCACAGGCCCGGGAGGAAGTGAGGCAGCGCCACGTGGATGCCCATCAGTTGGGACACTGAGTGACTTAGACGGGTTTCCTTGCTCTCAGACTGTCTACGGAGATTGCGTAGCATATTTAGAGAGGCAGAAGCCTGAAATCAAGTTGGCCCCCCTGCAGTTGGAACCTGCAGTCTTAGCTACTCAGGAGCCTGAGGCAGGAGAACCACTTGAGCCTGGAGATCAAAGCCAGCCTGGAAAACGGAGGGAGAACCCATCTCAAAAAAATGCTAACATGAATAACTGTATTCTGACTGTGCGAAGCTCTCAGGGGAGCTGGAGAGAGAAGAGATACTGACGAGGTTGCTCACAGGACAGAAATACCACAGCTGGTGAGGATGCCTGGTGTTAAATCCCTCAACTGGGTTTCCAGGGCAGATTGGGCAAGGGGGCCCTGTATACACCTGGGCTCCTTTCTGCTTTCTCCCCCATGGTTGGAAGGAAACTTGACTCCCAGGAATACCCAGAACCCTTTGCTGCAGAGCTGCTGGGCTGCCTGCGCCCCCCACCTACCCTCTCAACTTTCTCTCAGGCCTCCCAACAGGTGTCTCCCCCTTTGTGGGGCTTAGCTGCCCAGGAGGCCTTCCATCCCTGCTTTGGGTCTGAGCCAAAGGCCCCAGCCTGAGCCAGTCTCTCCTCCCTCAGACTTGGCAGTCCTCACCATGAGGTGGGTAGTGCCCTCAGTGATGCCAGAGGAGATCGCACTGTTTACACCTGGGGTAAGGTGGAGCACCCTGATGGAAATGCCAGGCAACGAGTTGACGTGGGTACTCAAAGTCTGGAGGACAGAAAGATGCGAAAGTTGGCTAAATAGAGGGCTGAAACTGTATGAAAAGCGTCTCACTGAGCGAGGAGAGAACAGTATATGAAGTGTGCCGTGACTTCTCCACCCTCTTCTAAAACCAGAAGTAGTCGTGAAATCTGGGCCTCCCAGTGACCCAGGGTAACCATGTCACCCAGGAGACTGGGATTCCCGAGAGAGCCAGAAAGAAACACCCTGGCAGTGGTGAGTCACATGAAGGGCAGCGCTAAAGAAAAGTCCAGAATTGTTCAGACTCCAGTGCCTGCCTTCATAGGTCCATTGTTCAAACGCTGGGAATTCCTTCCAGTAAATTCCCTTTTCATTAAAAATAATTACAGCGCTGGTTTCTGAAACTGGAAACCACACAACCTTAGCGATTACAAGCCTGTTACCCCCAAAGCTTTAAACAAAGTGCAGTGAATGAAGTCTACCTGGGAGAGTGATGTCATGGTTGATAGTCATGGTCATGGTCATTTAATCATAATCTCTCTCTCTCCCTCTCCCTCTCCCTCTCCCTCTCCCTCTCCCTCTCTCTCTCTCTCTCTCTCTCTCTCTCTCTCTCTCTCTCTCTCTCTCTCTCTCTCTCTCTCTCTCTCTCTCTCCTGCCATTATCTTCCTGGGCAGTAATCCCCCGCTGGAGAGTTGAAAGAGTATTCTAGCTAGAATATCTTCCCTGTGTCTTCATATACTTGTATATTAACACCACCTGTATTATTATATTTTTAACAAATTTGTTTCCTAGTAAGAAAGTCTGGCTTCCACAGGTTCACATACATAATCACAGGACGTTAAGTCCCTTGTTATGTCGTACAACTAGTCACGAAGCCCTGAAATTGTAGGCCTCTCTCCCCTTCAGAAGAATGCCACCTGCTATTAAAATGTGTGGTTATATTCACTGATTCACTGACTGACACACATGAATTGGAATATTCCATCCAAAATGTATTGGTTTTAGCAAAATATATTAATTTAGCACTCGGAGTCTGAGACAGGGGGATCTCCATGAGTTCGAGGCCAGCCTGGACTACAAACAAGCATGAGGGCCTAAATTCAATCCCCAGCACCCACGGAAAAATCTGGTCATGGCCATGCATGCCATAACCCCAGTGCTGAGGGGGTGGAGACAGGAGATTTGCTGACCCTCACCCGTCAGCCAGTTTAACCAAAACATAGTGAGCTCTGGGGTTTAGGAAGGAGACTTTGTCTCAGGGAAGTGAGGTGGAAGAGCGATGGAGAATGACACCCAACATCGTCCTCCTGGCTCCGCACACATGAACACAGGGTGTACGAAGCTGCACACACACACACACACACACACACACACACACACACACACACACACCACATGATACATGCCATCAAAAAGTAAATAAAAAGAAAGATTGAAAAACAAAAATACAAATTTTTAGCATACTGACTTTTTATTATGGCTAAACGATGATCACTTTCTAGATCTCTACCCACAAAATAAAGTAGTACCAGCCCAACCTTTTTGTCTTGTCAGTCATTTCCAGTTCTGAAATATTAACAATATAAATAAATAAATAAGAAAATGGCATTTGTTTTAAAAGAATGTAAAATGTTTTTCACACACACACACACACAAATACAAACTCCGTAGGCCACTCCTTAGTAAAGGGAATCGGGGCTCTAGTCTAACTACCCTGCCTCTTTATTAACCACCCAGCTCCCTGGGTGGCTCTGGTCTCATGGGTCAGGATGGGGCCAGGGGGGTTGCATGGTGGGGGGCGGGGATGTCGTTAGGAGGAAAGGCTGTGTTCCTTCCCAATGGCTGAGCGCACTGCTGGCTTTCACAGTAGCACTTCTGACTTCTATATGTCATTGTCTTGAAAGAAAGAGAGAGAGAGAGAGAGAGAGAGAGAGGAAGGAAGGAAGGAAGGAAGGAAGGAAGGAAGGAAGGAAGGAAGGAAGGAAGGAAGGAAGGAATAGATCACTACTATACTGCTATTTTTTATTGAATCATTGTTTCTTTATCCATCAGCTCTATTGGTCTATTTTAAGACTCAACAACCCTTTCATCTGTAACCTGCTGTTTCATAGTAAATATTTCATTCTAGTATTTTTTATTATTTTCTGTGTGTGTGCACACGTGCAAGCCGTGGCATGTGTGTGAAGGTCGGTCCTCATCTTCCACCATGTTTGAGGCAGTGTGTCTCTGGTTGATCACTGTGGAAAGTACCAGCTGGCTGACCCACAGGCAGCTGGGACCCTCCTGTCTCTGCCTCCCATCTCACTGCAGGAGGGCTTGCATTATAGATGCTTCTGAGGCTGCATTTGGTGGGGGGGGGGGGGGGGGCTTTATCCAAGAGCCATAGCCCCAGCCCGGTCCTAGACTGACCTGGAATTCACTATATAGTCTCAGGCTGGCCTCGAACTCCTAGAATCCTACCTCTGCTGCTCAAGGGCTGGGATTAAAGGTGTGCACCACCATGCCTGGCTGGTTCTAGTATTTCTACTTAGTTCTTCTTTGCTTGTGTGCAGTGTATGTGTGCACGTATGTGCCCATAGAGCACCTATGCTCGCTTGCAGTGGCCACAATGTCAAGTGTCCCACACCATTGTTTATCTTAGCAAGAGAGAGAGAGAGAGAGAGAGAGAGAGAGAGAGAGAGAGAGAATGAGAGAAGAAAGACAGACAGACAGACTGGATTGCCAGGGCCTCCAGCCTCTGCAAATGAACTCCAAATACATAAACCACCTTGTGCATCTGGCTTTATGTGGGCACTGGGGAATCGAACCTGAGTCGTTATTAGGCTTTGAGGCCAGCACCTTAACCGCTGAGCCATCTCTCCAGCCCTCTTCTGCTCATTTTTACTTGAGCCTGAGTCTCTTACTGATCTCAGAGTATGTCTTTTTGTTTTGTTTTTGTTTGTTTGTCGGTTGGTTGGTTTTTGTTTGTTTGTTTGTGTGTGTGTGTGTGTGTGTGTGTGTGTGTGTGTGTGTGCTTTGCAAGCTCCTGCCATTCTCCAGTCTCTGCTCCCCTCTAGGACTGGGGTTACAAAAGCGTGTGGCCATAGTCAATGGTAGATGTGGGTCCTGGGATCAAACTCGAGCAGTCTCTCAGGCCTCCTCAGGCCCTCATGCTTGTGTGGGAACTGCTCTTCACTGCTGAGCCAACCCTCCAGCCCTCAGTCCATTCTTCCAGCCCCTTTTCTCTTTGAAGATTCCTTATGTGTTCGTGGAAACCATTTTTCTTTTCCTTTACATCTTTGGATATTTTTATATTAGCTGCTCAAAATCCTCATTGAACATCTAGACCAGTTTGGAGTCTGCATTGATTGACTTTTTTCTTGTTCATGGGTCACATTTTTCTGCTTCTTCACATGTCTACTAATTTCTTCTTATAAGTATTGTAAATGTTTTTTATCAGTTTGGATTATGTCATCTTCTTTTGTAGGATGTTGAACTTTGTTCTGGCGGTCATGTCAATTAGTATTGGACCTTTGGATCAGGAGGAGGAATCTATTTGGTTTTAAATTTGGTCCTGGGGTCTTGCCCTTCCTCTATGACATATCCTTATTCATAGACATAGCAGTTCTAGGTCTCACCTGTCCAAGGTATTCAGCAAGGGTTTTCTATTCAAGGCTAGGCTAAAACTCCAACATCACCTAGAAATGTACAAGTTAATAGTAACTGGTATCACTACACCACTCTCGGGTCTACAGCAGGCCTTGTAGAGAGACAATCACAGCCTGACCTGACCGTCAATTAGGTATTCACACAATGACTCCCCACACAAGCCTCTGCCTCCTACACAGCGTGCTTCGCCCCTGGTACCCTGCTCTGAAAACTATGGTTGCTTCAAGCCCCAATCTAATGGGATAATTTTTTTTAATATTTTATTTATTCATTTTCAAGCAGAGAGATACAACACCATGGCCACCACCTTGTGGGTCTGGCATATGTGGGTCCTGGGGAATTGAACCCGGGGCCTTAGGCACTGGAGGCAAGTGCCTTAACCGCTGAGCCATCTCTCCAGCCCTCTAATGGGATAAATTTG
This sequence comes from Zapus hudsonius, assembly GCA_004024765.1. NCBI lineage: Eukaryota > Metazoa > Chordata > Mammalia > Rodentia > Dipodidae > Zapus > Zapus hudsonius. The sequence goes on along the minus strand of PVHP010007412.1, from coordinate 31,002 downwards.
ATTCTGAGTTTGGGGTCTGTGCAGCAGCAGGAAGAAAGTCAGCCTAACCACAATTTGGAGCATATTTTAGATTTTCAGATTAAAGATGTTCATCTCATGTAATATACATATTATACAAATATATGTGTGTATTGTACAGTTCTATTTAGAATCTACTGTATCATTAAACATACCTCAAGTCATAAATCAAGTACAGTAGGATGTTGGCATTCACTTATATCATCTTATTAACAGTGTGTCTAGAACAATTACCTTTGTTTTGGTGTAACCCAGATGTTCCAGATGTTTCTTCCTCCTTCATCTATGATCTGTCAATTGCCTTCACATTCTGCCCTTAGCATATATGTCTACATTTACACAATCATACACACACATATATATAAATACATTGCAAGTTTATCTGTTATCTGTTCTTGAATAATCATTTACTTGTTGTAAAAAAAAGTTCTCATGAATTAGCATAGCACATCCTCCACCTATAATTACTCAAGCCAGAGGTTAAAGACGTTCCTCCCTAAATGTCTATAAAAGAGATTGCTTTCTTCTCATGGCCTCTATCCTGGTTCATGACACTTACATGTAGGTTGCCTTTACCAACCATATAGGGCTCACAGCTAAGAGTTTGCCTCAAGTCTCCAAAGAGATGGGGGTGACTTGAACTTTTGGGCAATATTGGAATTGTTGAGATTTTGTCAATGTGGTTGGATTGAGGAAATGACCTAGGAGGTTAGTCAAGCAGACCTCCAGGTGTCTAGGCGTCATTTTCAGAGGTGATAAGCTGAGAAGGGAAGATCTACTCTAAATGTGGGTGGTGTCATCCCAGAAACTGACTGCCAAAAGACAGAGAAAGCTGGATAACACAAATTTTCTCCCTCCCTCCTTCTTCCTCTCCCTTCCCACCTCACTCGCTCCTGGCTACCATGAAGTAAGATGCCTGTCCCACCATAATGGATTGAAACCTCTGAAACCATGAGCCAAAATAAATCCTTTCTTTCTTCCTTTTTTTTTTTTTTTGAGTTAGGGTCTGCAGATGAAGAAGCAACAGATATAGAAGGCCAAGTCTCTGTGTGTATGTATGAGAGAGAGAGAATTCTTGCTTTATGAGCTTCTTATCAAGAAATGGTCAGGCAGCAAAGTTCATATGAACATGCCCTTGGCAGTTTTGTATGACTTGTCCTGCCATAACCACCCATCCTCATCTAAGGAGCCCGGGTCAGGCACAGTAGTACAGTTCATAGCTGCCATGGGTAATTTGAAGCTGCTGTTAATGGTCCTCCATAATAAAAGAGTCATCATGAAAAGCTATTTCTAGCACTGATCCTTACCCTAGCTGTCACAGCTGACCACACCCACTTGCTCCTCAAGTAAACGTAAAATTAGAAGCTGGTAAACTCTCCATTTGTTTCAAGCTCTCTGATCTAAGATGAGTCTTCTTAGCAAGGTTGCAGTGAACAAAGCCACAGACGATCTCCTTTCCCTAGACAATGATGTAACTCCTCCTAGGGAATGGGAATGTATCCTAGTGCTGGGAGAAAGGAAGTGGGGAGAGAGAGGAGAAGCAGCAGATGAGGAAGGAAGGGGAGGGGAAGCTAAGGAGACAGGGAGGGGCAGAAGAGGAAGGGAAGGGGAAGGAGGGGAAGAAGGAGAGAGAGGGGGGTTTAAAATGGCCCTCTGGTCTGTTCTTTCTTTGGACCAAGAATTGAATTGAGAAGGAACTTAAGTCTACATCAACAGTGGTCATGGTGGGGTGGGATCCGGCTTGAGACCCGCCATCCATCTGCACAGCACCCGGACAGAAGCCCTGCCTGTGTGCAGTGCTCGGCTGTGCCTCCTGAGAACTTTCAGGTTTGACAACTCAGGCACTTCTGGATGACCTCTCAAGTCCCCTTCCGGACCTGGAATTCTGCTGCCTTATGGGAAAAAGCATCCCTATAAGAACAGTCTTTTTTTTAATAACTTGGTTGACAACCTCTGGATATGCAGACAGTATGCCATAATTGTAGTGCCTCCCATCCCCCTCCCTTCCCCCGCCTGACTTTCTCTCTCCACTGAAGCCCTTTTTCTTTCTTTTTTTTTTTTTTCTTTCTTTCCGCTGGCACTGGAGTCCAGAGCTTCACGGCTGTCACCTCCAGAACAGAGATCAGGCACACAGCCCACTTTTTAAATTTTTAATATTTTAATATTTATTTGAGAGAGAGAGATGCAGATAGAGAGAGTGATTATGGACATGCCAGGGCCTCCTGCCACTGCAAATGAATGTCAGAAGCATGCACTTTGTGCATTTGCCTTTACATGGGTACTGGGGAATCGAACCTGGGCCATCAGGCTTTACAGGCAAGCGCCTTTAACTGCAGAGCTATCTCTCCAGCCCCTCCAGCCCTTTTTCTTTCAAATTCATTTCTCTTCTACTTTGATGCTATCATGTTTCCTTTCCTATTATGCAGGTCGTGACACTGTGAGGTCATGAATACCACAGCTACTTTGTGTCTGGAAGACAGCACTGCAAAGCACTCCACCCCTTCCTTTGGCTATTATATTCTGTCACCTCTTCTGCAATCATCCCTCAGCCTTGGAGGTTGTGATAGAGATGTCTCGGTGCTGAACACACCACTGTCATTTTACTCTGAGTTTGTAGGTGAGTTTTGAGTCACCCTAGTGACTGACATCTGAAAAGAGAAGCTTGTCTAACCAAAAGTGAGAGTAGCATTAGTATATGGGCATAAACATAAGTATTTAGAGGGCAGCTTGGTGGGCATAGTATATGCAGCTAGCCAGAAAATAGCAGTAGTTTCTCTGCTAGGGCTTATGACCTCCCCAGCCTTAGGTGGTTTTTTGTTTTTTGTTTTTTTGTTTTTAAGGTAGAGTCTCTCTCTAATTCAAGCTGACCTGGAATTCACTCTGTAGTCTCAGGGTGGCCTTGAACTCATGGCGATCCTCCTACCTCTGCCTCCTGGGTGCTGGGACTAAAGGCATGTGCCACCATGCCTGGCTGCCATAGGCTTTTTTTTTTTTTGGTTTCTCGAGGTAGGGTCTCGCTCTAGTCCAGGCTGACCTGGAATTCACTATGTAGTCTCAGTGTGGCCTTGAACTCACAGCAATCCTCCTACCTCTGCCTCCTGGGTGCTGGAATTAAAGGTGTGTGCCACTGTGCCCGGCTTGCCATAGGCTTTTGATTAGGTTTTCAGTACTAGGCATGTCCCTCCCATGCAAGGACATTCTTGCTAAAGGCGTTACTCAACATCAGTTCAATATCTGTCTTTAAATCCAAATACAGAATATGTCATCAAATTTATCCAATGCCAGGACTGTCATGTTCATCTGTATGTCCTTGTGACCCTATGCAGTGTCTGCCACCAAAGAGGAACTCAATAGCAGCTTGTTTAATGAGCATTCACTGGATGGATGGATGGATGGACAGATGGACAGTTTCTAAAGCTAGGATCAGGAGGTAGAACAAGAAGACAATATAGCCCATAATGAGCAATTGAAGGCATAAACTGGATGGGTGGGGGATCGATGGATGATGGACGGATGGATGGACAGATGGACAAACAAACCATACCTGGAACTAGGATCAGGAGGTAGAATAAGTCAAGAAGACAGGGTAGCCCATTGGAAGCCAGGAATAAAGGACTACAACACAAATAAAGGAACATCACGGAGAATTTGGCTGGAGGACCACAGTGTCCCTTCTATGCCAGCTACTATGGGCTCTATGCTGGAAGGGCCCCTCTGAAGCTCTTGGCTTCTTAGGATAGCCAATGGCTTTCTAGAATTTCAATCTCCCCTCAAGAAGTGCAACCAGTTTTAAGGCAAAAGCCTTGGCTTTTGCAGTAGCAACAGGCTGGACTCAGCCACCAATTTCAATATGCAAGTTAAAGAAAAGAATAATTGTAAAAAGCTGAGCAAATAGATTCGATCAATGTGCATCTTAGAGGTGAATGTGAAAAGAATCAGAAGTGGAGGCAGAACTAAGCAGTCCTGGTTGAGGCGTGTTAAGACAGCACGTGCCTCGAGTCCCAGCACTTGGGAGGTAGAAGAAAGAGGGTCAGGAGCTCAAAGCCAGCTGTAGCTACATAGTAAATGTGAGGCTGGCCTGAGATATATGAGATGCTTAAAAAAACAAGAGGGGAGCAGAGGAAGAATAAGAGGAGAGGAGAGGAGGAGGAGGGGGAGGAGGAAGAGAAAACTGTCATCCATAGCAGAGGTCAATTCAGTTCCTACATGACTGATCTGTTCCAGGGTGTAGCCTCTCCATCACAGACAGGGGTTCTGATCTTGAGGGTGGGTGGACTGCCTGCCTGTGAGTGCTTGCTGTTCCTGGAATCCAAGGTGACTGACTACAGGCTTAGTACAATGACTTATCTTTGTGCCTTGAGCCTTGAAGGCAGATGAAATCATTTGTGTAGACAGACACTCCTTTGTGATCATCATGTCTGTGTAGAGTCTGAGGGGCATAAAATAAAAGCAGAAATGCCAGGATTTCACCCGGCTTCTAGTTACCTTGTAGGTCCAACTGAGGAGTCGGTACTTTTAATCAAAGCAGCTATGTGCCTGGCACAGAGACAGGTATCTGGGTCTCTTGAGTGCATTGTTCATTTACCTCTATAAACACCATCAGTTCTCCAGAGTCTAGCACAGTGTTGGATCCATGACAACCACCCATGATATTGCTCACATGAAAGAGTACATTCAGAAGAGAAAGGTCACTGCGTGGATGTGAGAGAGGCCACTTGCTGACCAACCCCGCACCTTCGATGGTACAGAATGGCTACACATTTTGAAGACACGAGGCTTTGGTGTGACTCACATTAACTGACGACTCTACAAGCCTCCACAGGGAAAAGCAGCCAGGCAGTGGGAGCTGTCACCAGGACCACAGCAAGCCAGCTTTGCCACCTGGGAGCCTCTGCCCCTGGGTCGGTTTCCTGGTGCCTGTGCTCCCTGCCAGGCAGAGTGGGCTTTAATAACAGCACCTTCCTCACAGAGCTTTCGTGAGCATTAAATAAGTCAGCAGGCAGAAAGCTCTTGGAACAGAGACTCCTCCATCCTAGAAGAGAGGTAGTGTTTACTGGTGTTGGCATGGAGTCTTGGTATTTGCTGGAATTGTATGCAATCAGTGGATGAAAGAGGAGCGTTGGCTTTTCCAGCAATAGAGACAGGCAGGAAGTTTGCTGTCATCAGAAATCATACAAATACTTTCAATTCTTTTTTTAAATGTGTTGTTGTGTGCATGCATGTGCGTGCGTGTGTGTGCACACCTAGGGGCACATATACCTGTGTGTTGAGGCCAGATGACAACCTCTGGAACCAGTTAGGCTAGGCTAGCTGGCCAGTGAGCCCCAGGGAGCTGCCTGTCCATCTCCCAAGCGCTGGGATTACCAGCCTACACCATCATGCCTGGCATTTTTTACATGGGTCCTGGGATCAAACTCAGGTCCCCACGCTGGCCAAGCAAGTACTCTACCAACTGAGCCATCTCCACAGCCTAGCTTTACCTCCTGTCAACCCCAAAGAGTCCACAGGAGGGCAGTTCCAGTGACCTACAGAGGTGTTTGTAGACACAGACCTTCCTGTAGAAGGCTGGTGCCACAGAGATGAACCAAATGGTCACCTCAGCTCCTTGAACCATTGGGGGGGGGGGAATGGGTGTTTAAACACAGACTTTAATGGCAATGAGTCCTTTAAGCTCAATTAACTTTAGCTAATACAAGTCTCTCATATAGACAGGACTATTAGAAATTTAGTGACATGCACTGGGTTCCTCATAAAATGCAAGACAAATTCACTTCAAAGTGTAGTCAACAATCATTTAACAGTTTTGTTACATCAACACAAAACATGGCTAATTTGTCACTTCTCCCCCTCCCCATATCACAAAAAAAAAGCATGATCAATGTCTTCAACTAGTCCATTAAAAAACAGCTCTCACTTTCTCACCTTTAAGGGAATAAAAGATAGTTTATCCTGAAGTCAAATGGAAATGACCATTGCCTGGGGACACAGATTCAAGTTACTTCAAATTCCATGTTCCAAAATGGTAACAGTTTTATGAAGATTTTACAGTTATAGAATAAAAGAAAGTCATGGGCCTGGGGGATGAGGGGTGGCTCAGTGGGTAAAAGCCCTTGTTATGCAAGAAGGCCATCCTGAGTTCAGATCCCCAGAGCCAACATAAAAGTCAAATGAAGTGACAAGGTCTATAATCTCAGCCCTTCTCTGGTGAGATAAGAGGCAGAGACAGGGTGAATCTTGGAAGCCGCGGACCAGCTAGTGGGGCATTTGCAGCAGTGAACAAGAAAGCCGGCCTCAAACAAGGTGGAAGGCAACCAGTACTGGAAATCTGTTCCCTGACCTCTACACATGGTGTACCCACAATCACACACACACACACACACACACACACACACACACACACACACACACACACAGAGAGAGATTGTTTTTTTAAAAGCCATAACTTGAGCTATGTGTGGCAATGCTCCCCCTTTGGTCTCAGCATTCAGGAGGCTGTGGTAGAAGGATTGCAGTGAGTTTGAGGCCATCTTAGGGCTAAGAGTTCCAGGTCAGCCTGGGCTAGAGTGAGATACTGCCTCAAAAATCAATCAATAAATAAAATAAAGCTATAACTCAAAGCACTTTGGTTGGTTACACAAAGTAAGAATATCTCTTAGGTTTTAGATCCCAAAAGGTTTATATAACAGTCACAGGATGTTAGGGCAGACACAGGTAGGCAAGGAATAGCTTTCAAAGAGACTAAAGAAAGCCCAAGGTAATCGGCTGCCCAATCATGAAGTTCTTCTGTCAGTCAGCCTTATGGAATCTTTAATATAGGTGCGACATTTTCTCCTGGGAACTGCAGTTCACATGGCCAAGAATTCTTCAAAGAAATCCTCACTGAGGGGGCATCCCTCATTTTCAGGAGGCACGATGATTTTACTGCACAGAAAAGAACCCAACCAAAAGTAGCTTGTGGAGGAATGGGTTTATTTTGGCTTACAGTCTCAAGGAGAAGCTCCATGATGGCAGGGAAAATGATGGCATGAGCAGAGGGTGGACATCACCTTCACCACAGCACTGCAAACAGCGGCAGGAAGGTATGCCAAACACTGGCAAGGGGAAGCCAGCTATAACACCCATAAGCCCGCCCCCAACAACACATCTCCCACAAAGTGACAATTCCAAAACTGCCATCAGCTGGGGATCAAGCATTCAGCACACATTAAGTTTATGGGGGGACCGGGCGTGGTGGCGCACGCCTTTAATCCCAGCACTTGGAAGGCAGAGGTAGGAGGATCTCCATGAGTTCAAGGCCACCCTGAGACTACATAGTGAATTCCAGGTCAGCCTGGGCTAGAGCGAGACCCTACCTCAAAAAAAAAAAAAGTTTATGGGGGACACCTGGATCAAACCACTATACCAAAAGTTTGTGAGTCCTGAATTCCATGACTGACTCTCAGATGTTGATCCCATACGGCTAATACTGTGTCCTCCACCTCAGCCTGATCCAAAGAGCACACCAACCTCCTGCACTTTGAACTCTTCTTCAAATCAAGGGCTGCCTCAGATGGATTTGAGAAACCTGAGGAGTCCTGTGGGACTCCTGGCCAGTGGAGGAAGGCGCCTTGGCTGCCCTTCAGGGCCGCAGAAAGGCCATAAAGTGTCTGCAGACCTGCAAGTGCATGGGCTAAAGGTTCCACTTCTCCAAGAGTGCTTGGCATATTCTAAATGAATAATTAAGGCTATATAAAAAGCTCTAATTACAAAGATGTTCAGCCAAATATAAAGCTAGAAACCAGCTTCTTTATTTAAACAATTTTTTAAAATATTTTATTTATTTGCAAAGAGAGATAGTGAGAAGAGAGACAGAGAGAGAGCAAGTGGTGCTCCAGGGCCTCCAGCCGCTGGGGAAAAAAACCTCCAGATACATGTGCCACTGTGCATCTGGTTTTACATGGGTACTGGGAATTGAACCCAAGTTGTTAGGCTTTGCAGGCAAGTGCTTAAACCACTGAGCAATCTCTTCATCCCCTATTTAAACAATTTTTACAGGCCTATATGTATGGGAAAGGGTAAATTCCTCTCCATCTCTGAGAGACAGAGTGCTGAGCAGGAGCTGCTTTTTTTTTTTTAAATTGGTCTTATGTATCCCAGGCTGGTCTTGAATTCTCTATGTAGTTGAGGATGACCTTGAACTTCTGATCTTCCCACCTCGCCCCAAGTGCTGGGGTTTCAGGTCTGTGCCATCAAGCGCATTTTATGCAGTACTATGGGACCCAGAACTTCATGCATGCTAGGCAAGCACACCACCATCTGAGCTACAAACCTAGCCTAGGACTCCAGTTTTTAATAGTGTAATTTCAAAATAGAAATCCTTTGTTCCTTGCACCCCTGACCCTTTCAAAAGCCCAGGTGTCATCTTTTTTAAAAAATATTTTATTTATTCATTTACAAGCAGAGAGAGAGAGAGAGAGAGAGAGAGAGAGAGAGAGAGAGAGAGAGAGAGATTGAGAGAGAGCCAGGGCCACCACCTCATGGATCTGGCTTATATGGGTACTGGGGAGTTGAACCCGGGGCCTTAGGCACTGGAGGCAAGTGCCTTAACCGCTGAGCCATCTCTCCAGCCCATAAAATATTTTATATATTTATTTACAAGTAGAGAGATGCAGAGAGTCAGCGGAAGAATGGGCATACCAGAGCCTCTAGCCACTGCAAATGAACTCCAGATGCATGCACCACTTTGTGCATCTGGCTTTACTTGGATACTGGGGAATCGAACTCAGGTCATTAGGCTTTGAAGGCAAAGGTCTTAACCGCTGAGCCATCTCTCCAGCCCAGGTGTCATCTTGATGAGACACAAGGCAGCCATGTCCAGTCTTATGTCCTCCGAGCCACATGAGAGCTGGTACATTATTCCACCACCTTGGTACCAGCAGCCAGCCCAATGTTTGGACTGCGAAGCAGTAACACCCTATAAAAAATAAGCATGAAGGAAGAGAAGCAGATGACATGGATGCCACCCAACGCAGAAAGAGGCCAAGCCTGGGAAAGCATCCTAACAGGAGCACCGAAGAAGCATCTCTGAGGGCATTGCCAGCTTTAATTAGTAGCTAACCATCCCGTGTTAGAGCAAAGCTCTCCTCCACCAGTGACATTTTCCATTAGACTGGCTAACAGTGAGTTATGCCCAGTAAGTTATAAATTGAGCTGAAACAGAAGCCAAGGCTTAAGAACAGAAGGCCAAATGGAAGGGCAGCGGGCACATCACATAATTCAACATTATCCCTGACACAATAAATCACTAAAATGCATCAGTAAATAATTTTGAAACCCAGGATTCAAGAAAAGCAAGGTATTCTTGGCTCTGATGGGACCATTTCTGTGAGAACAACCCAAGCCACTAAGAGGCAACGCCCTTGAACTCACTTCCAAGTAACCTTTCCAAGGCTCTACATTTAAACAGCTGGATTATCATTCAAGAGCCGTCCACTCAGCCTTCTGTGGAAAGGAGACTCATGAGGAGAAATGTCTACTTCGTTTCCTGACCGGGATGCAGCGTGCTGGACCTCATTTATTCTGCTGTGCACATCCTTATCTGAGACACATGTGCTTCCCATATGCTATTAATACAGTAATAGTAGGCTCACTTCCATCTGTGAACTTTTTCTGAGGAGACATGCACAAGCATCTGCTCCCCTCAGGTAGGGTGCCGATGGCAAGCCAAAGTAAAGATTTCCCCTGAGTCTAGCTTGAACCAGGCTTCCTTACAGATGTGTGGGTGGGGGTTTCCTTATGGAAGCAGGTGACCTCACAATAGCTGTAAGTTCAAGGCCAGTCTGGGACTACAGAGTGAATGTCAGGTCAGCCTGGGCTAGAGCAAAACCCTACCTTGAAAAACAGTAAAAGCAACCAAAAAAACAAAACAAAAACACCCCAGAATGAGACAACATCAGCATCCAAAACAGCCAGGGTTCAATTTCCCAATGCCTATGTAAAGTATGCATATTGCGATAGCAAAAGGCCCTGGCATGCCCACTCATATTCTCTCTCTCTCTCTCTCTCTCTCTCTCTCTCTCTCTCTCTCTCTCTCTCTCTCTCTCTCTCTCTCTCTCTCCTCTTACTTCCTTTCCTTGCAAATAAATAAATAAAAATATTTTTAAAAGTAAGGTGGAAAGCAACTGAAAAAAACACTTAACCTTGACCTCTGTCCACACACATATGCACCACACACCTGCACACACGTGTGCCCACACACATACAAACATGTGTATACACATGCACACACACACTCACAAAACACAGATTTCTTAGTAAAAACCCAGGAGCCTTTGCAATCCTAGGCCCACATTCCCACAAGCCGTATCTAACGGTACTTTACGGGGCACATGTTCTCTGCCTGGCCATAGTCTTCACTGCTCCCTGCTGGATGTCAGAACTTCTTCACAAACCTCCATGACCAAATGAATGCAGCCCTGGGAAACCCTCAATCTAGGCCATAAAGACTCGGCTGCCTTTCTGCATTAGGAAAAGGAACTAGAATTTTTCTGTTCTTTCAGACATCCCAAAGAACAAGACAAAACTCCTCTTGTCTCTTACACACAGACAGAAAGTTGCTAAGGAAACGTTGGAGAAACTGGACGCTGGCGAGCATAGACTTTCCAGCTACATGTGGCAGGTCCATGTCCAGGCAGTAATCACTCCGGCCCTTGTTGTTGAAGAGTCCTTGGGACTTTGAGTTTGGCTTAGGACCGATACAGTGGAGTTTTGCACTGTGGAGGAAGCTGGTCTCAAATCCAAACACACGTGATTTCAAATTGTAATTCAGAGCTATGGCAATAAAAATAGCATGGAACTAACACAAAAACCGACAGGTGCATTATGGAACAGGGTAGAGGACCCAGATAAAGCCATGTAACTCCAGTCACCCAATTTTTGACAAAGAAGCCAAAAATACACACTGGAGCGAAGTCCAGTCATGCCCACTATGGTGAAAGGAGGGCTTCCCAGAGGGGCAGAAGGCATTGCCTAAGCCCAGTGAGTCTCCACTGAGGTCAGGGACCCACACAGCTGAAGTGGCTGGAGGAATGGCAGTCACAGAATACGATGACAGACGTGCCATGACACAGAGGTCTGCATTTTTACTTCAACAATTGAAGTCAGAAGCTCATGTCGCACATCAGAGAAAAATATTAGAAAGCCTATAATTAAAAGGCTGTTGGGTAAGCTTGTCCTGTTCCCTCTTCCAGAATGTCACGGTCCTAGAAGACACGGGGAGAGGCTATGAAGACCCAACAGGAAGCAGGTTCCCAGGCCTTACAGATGTGCACCCAGCCTATGGAGCTCTCCCATACAAGCTCATGTATGTCTTCTCTCACTTGACACAAACAGGACTCTTCACCTGCTTTGCAATCTTCATATCTCCCTGATGGCTGTGGGGCCTTGTGATGGTTTAAATTTACAATGCCCCTCATAGCTTCAAGTGTTCGTGATTAAGCCTCATACTCATTAATCCCCAGGTGGACCTTCTGGGAAATGTAGCCTTGCAGGAGGAGGTGTGTCATGGTTGGGACTTTATAGTCCAGCCCTGCTTGCTAGAGCTAGCTAGCTCACTCTCCCTCCTTCCTCCCTGCTTCTATGGAAAGGTGATGCCCAGCTCTCTGCTCTGCCATGCTTTCCCTGCTGTGATTAAACCTCCCCTCAGAACTGTAAGCTGGAAAGAAACTGTTTCCTTCCATAAACTACTTCTGGACAGGTGTTTGTCCTAGCACAGGAAGGGAACTATTAGAGGCTTCAAAACTCAGGAGGTAGTAAAGGCCTGGCTCAGAGAGGATGGACAGCAGAGAGTAAGAAACAAGTGAACACACACACTAGCATGTATTGAGTACTTTCTCTGTAAAACACTCCATGTGAGTCACTTTATAAGTATTGATCCATATAATCTTTCCCTAAATAAAGCAGGTACTATATTAACCTTAAGAAAACTGAGGTTTAAGCCTTGCCTCAGCCCTTCTTGGCAGTAAGAGCCGGCTCTAGGGTCGGAGCCTGTCTGCAAATGCAAGGAAAGAAGGAAACCAAAACCAGAAGTCAAAGAAAGAACAAGAAAAGCCTGTGACTGTGTCCCTCCACCGCCACCACGGCACCAGGGCAGACAGTGAAGTGGCAGAAATGGTGTCCATGTCCACTGCTGAGCCTGAGGGGGACATGTCACTGCAACTGGAGGACCCAAGTCAGTGAAGGGCAGATGAGGGAACAGAGACAGGGAGATGGCGGACACCTTTGCTAGGAAGCTGGGCTGCAGAGCAAGAGGTCATCGTAACAAACCCTTTCAGTGTGTCATTTCACTGTCACAGCAGAATGGAAAGATGACAGCCACTAGGAGACCAGCCTGGCAGGCCCAGGCCCACGACATGCAGTCGTCCACTGGCCTCAGCTCCAAAGCTCTGGCGGCATTCCTAGAACAAAGGTCCCACTGTTGGTGCACTTGAAGTCTCTTTCCTGCCTGCCAGCATGCTGAAAGTCCATTTGCAAGTATAATCTGGTCGGTCATGTGTAGTAAACCCTCTAAATGCACAAAATATGGCCTGTGACCATCACTCAGATTGGCTGATCTGCCAAACTGCATTAGCCACTCTCTGCATTGCCCCCAAGGCTTCCAGGTGTCCACTGGAGACATGATCCTACCGCACCGTGTGAGCAGTGCATCGAAGCCTGGGAAACATTGTTTATTTTTCTATAGATCTTAAAATTTATATCTCCTGTTTTCAATTGAGAACTTTATTGTATGAACATGTTGCATATTTGTCATATTCCCATGGGGTGATGGTCTGATGTCGCCTCTCCCGTGCCCTGGTCCACTGATGGTCCTCCTCAGTGGGAGTGTTGGTAATCACTGTGGGATCACACTCTCCTTGCTAACATGTATACCTTTCAACCCTGTGGCTCCTCCATTCTGTCTGCTCCCTCTTCCACAATGCCCCTTGAGCCTTGGAGAATATGCTATAAGCCTCCTTTTGTGTTGAGCTCTCAGCAGCCTCTGATTTTCTGCCTTGATGGGTTTTGAGTCTCCTCAGTGTCTACCGCCATTTCCCTGGAGGAAGTTGTCAGGCTAGCAGCACTCCTGAGCATCTACAAGTCCAGTTTTCCAGATCCTTGACCTGAAGTTGGTTTTAGAAAGCAACTCTTCTTCCGTGACTGCTGAGAAAACTCAAAACTCGAAGTGCTGAGAAGAAGCGACAGTTAAGTCACAGCCTCCAAGGCTCAAGGGACACTAGAAATGGCAGAAAGAAAATGAGACCCAGATGATGGAGAGGAGTGCTTTGAAATGTTGTCTTCTGGACAGGAAGTAACTGTTGTATTCATGACCTCAAAGTGACACAAGACCCACAAGACAATAGTGAGCTCATCAACATATCATCATGGATGATGGAGGAGGGGAGCAAAAAAAGGAAATGACATCAAAGTAGGAGGGGCTGGGAAGATGGCTCAACAATTAAAGGTACTTGCTTGCAAAGCCTACTGGCCACAGGTTCAATTCCCAAACCACCCATGCAAGCCAGATGCAAAAAGTGGTACAAGTGTCTGTGTTCATTTGCAGTGGCAAGAGGTCCTGGTGTGTACACACATACATTACACTACACTATGCACACTGTACTACACACACACACACACACACACACACATAATTTTAAAATAATAATAAAATAGAATAAGGGCTTTCTGGAAAGAAGTGGCTCAGTGGTAGGGGATCAGAGGGCAGAAGAAATCAATGGGAGGGGACTAAGATCCAACTAGCCCACTTTTAAAGCTTTAGACATGCATGTTACAGAGATGGGACACCCAAGTAAGTCAGGGAAAGAACAAGCATTCCTTCTCTTCCCTCCCTCCCAATGGGAAGGAATACAGATTAAAGAATACGGGGGGGGGGGGCAGAGGTAGGAAGATTGCCGTGAGTTCGAGGCCAGCCTGAGACTACATAGTGAGGTCAGCCTGGGCTAGAGCGATACCCTACCTCGAAAAACAGAAAACAAAAAACAAAAAAAAAAATACAGATATGCTCAGATTTCCCCTGAGTGTTTAAATATAAGAAATGCTACATTACTAGAGATGAGCCCCCCCTCATCGTCACAGCCTCACCTCTTCAAGGAAGTCCACAGGGTTGCAAAGATAGAGAAGACAAAAGAGGTAAAGAAAATCTAGAGCAACAACAGAAGTGGACCCTTCCTGGCAGTGAACTTGAATGCTAAACTGAGCCCTGGCTAATCAAACGCTTAGAATGTCATCCCCAAAGATGAAGGTGGACTGAAAATGCATACTCAAAAATATTTTATGCCAAATGAAAAAGACTGAAATTTTAGAGACATGAAACCAACTACAGTTAGCTTGTGTGTGCCTGTGTTCCCCACCGTTTCAATATTTGCCATGTAAACTTAGAACTGAATGAGAGACAAAGGACAGGAGGACGTTGAATCCCACCTGTGAGAATTGTGGGGACCAAGAAAGGGAGGCCTCTAACCTGGGTCATCACTGTCTTGCCTAAAGCACCTCCCAGTCTGAGGGGCCACTTTTTCTCCAACGCCAAGTCCTTCCCCTGTAGTAAACTGATCTAGGGCAGGTCAAGCAGGGTTCTGTGGTGGTGGACGCCCCAGCTCTCCAGGCTTCCCTGTGGACTGTCTTTTTAGATGTTAATTTTATAATCTATAGAAAGGCTTTGAAAAGAAGCTTTTAAGTAATGAAAGAACCAAATGGGGGTCAAAGTCCTGGCGAGCTGATACTGAGCAGTCCCAGGAAAGGGACAAAAACATGCTGCAAAACGGGTTTGGCTTGGAACTGAAACCACACGTAGAAGAAAATGCTTTAAATAGAAGCAGGTGTCACTTCCAGAGGAACTCAGTCAGGGGCCCAGGTCCCACTAGAGTTTATTTATCATAAGAGATTTCTTCCCGGTCCACATCTCATTATCCCCAGAGACCCGGAAAGAATTGCCAGATAAGACTGCACTCATTTAAATATTTAAGATTCATGTCAAAGCAATAAAAGCTTTCTATGACTGAATTGAATACAGTTCCAGTGAAGGACTATTTTTAACCAAGTTTGTCCAAGATAAAGTCCCTCTGGGTGCCATTCATACTTTATTGTGGAAGTTTCTTTCTAGCTTTGAGATTTAACAAGTAATTGCTGGGAAGGGATTAAGGAAAACACAGGTGAGTCACATCAGAATCTGTTTACACAATGAATAGCTGAGATTGAGGAAAGTGCGCCAAGGAGATCCTTTGGGAGTCACACACAGTACAGGCAGAACGCCCCAACCCTGGGAAGATGTACAGCACCTCAGCCATTCACAAAGCCCCGCCCAGGCCCCCAAAGGCAGAGAAGGCTTCCAGTGGCTTGTTTTCTTCCTTTTTCTTTTTAATGAAATATTTCAAACATATACAAAATAATACAATTGGTGTCTTTTACTTCCTACCACCCATTTTAAGAAAGCAAACATTTCAAAGGGTTGGGGAGCTCAGCTGGTGAAGTGAGGCACAACAGATTACAGTGATCCCCAGAACCTTCATAAAAACTGGGTGTGAAGCCAGGCATGCTTGCGAATGCCTTTAATCCCAGCAGACATTGGAAGATGACCATGAGTTCAAGGCCAGCCTGGGACTACACAGTGAGTTCCAGGTCAGCCTAAACTAGTATGAGACCCAGCCTCGAGAAAAGAAAAAAAAAAATAAAACCACACATAAAATAGAGAGCAGTTAAGCAAGCTATCTGACATTGACCTCTGGCTTTTACACACACACACATACTGCAAACCAAACACATACATGCATATGCTAAAAAAGGTTCAAAAACATTTTTCTTAAAAATATATTTATTTATTTGCAAGAAGAGACAGAAAGAGAATGGGCACACTAGGGTCTCCAGATGCAAATGCCACTTTGTGTATCTGGCTTTCCCTGAGTACTCGGGAATTGAACTCAGGCTGGCATACTTTGCAAGCAAGCGCCCTTAACTGCTGAGCCATCTCTCCAGCCCTCAAAAGGATTTTGCTGGACAACCCACCCCTAATCTGATACTTCCACCCCTCACCCCCTGCCTTCAAACAGGAACTCCTCTTAAACCAATTGCTCTCATAGCATGCATTTCTTTATGTATATAAATACTGCTACATAGTATCTAGTGTTACCACATAGATACTAGATACTTTATAGCTTCATTTATCTACTTTATAGCTTTATTTTCAGAGCTGCTCAAAGGTATGTGGGACCCCTGTCTATAACAACATCAGTCTCCCACAAAAGTGTGCCCATGGCATTCTGGCAGCCTAATCTTGTGTTGTATCTCACCAGAAGGAATCCCTGCCATCTGCACCAGCCAACAGGCACAGTCAGCTTATATGGTCCTTCCTGGAACCCACACTTGGCAACCCCCAAGCTGCTTGGGCATCTGATCAGCCCCAGGCATCGTGTGGAAAGTGGAAGGAAGGCAGGTCCATGCAGGTCTCTGTCACTTCTCAGAGCACTGTGCCCAGACAGTTCCTGAGAGGTGGAACCCAGGGCAGGGGCCCCAGGAGCACCCTCTTCTGCCATCCTCCTTGCGGATCTGCCCACATTGCCACTATCATAGCTCCAGACAACTTCTTTATCCTCCCACTAATGAACATTTCATGTATTTCTAATTCTCCACTATGAAAAGAAGATACTTCAGGGCTTGGCAGTTGAATGCTTGCATAGCAAGCATGAGGGCCTGAGACCCAGCTGGGTTCAATTCCTCAGCACCCAGAGTAACAGCTGGGCATGACCTGCTTGTGACCCCCAGGCCTGTGGAGGGCGGAGAACTTTCTGGGATTTACTGACCGAAAAAATTGCAAAAAATGGCAGTGATGGGTTGAGAGACTGTTTCAAGGAATTCTGAAACCTGTGTTAGACATGGTAAAATAATCCCAACCACTCTGCTTCTCAAATCTGCTTATTCCTGGCTCTCTGCTTTTCTATAGAATTATAAAACCTATTTTTCAAGTCCAAGAAAAACTCTGGATTTTAATTCGAAATCAGTTGAATTTGCAAGCAAGCACTTTAACCTCTGAGCCCCTTCCATTGAATTTGCAGATGGATTTGGAGAGAAATGACAGCTTCTTGGAACTGTGCTTTCCTGTCTGCCTGGCGTGTATTTGCTCATCTTTTTACTGTCAATCTTTTGTCTCTTGTAAACAGCTTACAAAGAGACTTGTCACAATTTGAAAATCTCTTGTCTTTTCAGAAACCAGTTTTGCCTATCAACATTCCCTATTATTACTCATGTGTCTGTAACTATTTCCTGTTTTCTTTTACCCTGCATATTCTATACGTCTACTTTTCCCTCTTCTCTTCCTTATTTTCCAGAACTGTGGAACAGAGATGTATAGATCCCTAAAGCTCACTGGTCAACTAGTCTGGCCTAATTGGTGAGCTTCAAGCCAATGAGAGACCCTATCTCAGGGATGGTACTCCTGAGGCATGACCCCCAAGCTTGTCCTCTGGCCTACACACACACACACACACACACACACACACACACACACACACATATGAACATGCATGTACACACATATACACACAATTTGATTTGGTGTTTAGGGGTTTGGTATAGAATGTGTTTAGGTTGTGAAAATCCTTTAAGCAATGCACATAATTTATATACTTCTTCATATGATTATATATCTCTTTCTTTTCTTGTATATTTTATTTTTAATATTATTTATTTTCAAGGAGAGAGAGAGAGAGAGAGAGAGAGAGAGAGAGAGAGAGAGAGAGAGAAAATGGACATGCCAGGGCCTGTCCACTGCATACAAACACTACATGCATGCACCACTTTGTGCATCTGGCTTCATGTGGGTGCTAGGGAATTGAACCTAGACCATCAGGCTTTGCAAGCAAGCACCTTTAACCTCTAAACCAGCTTCCAGCTCTTGTGTGTTGTTGTAGTGTAAGCACACATCTTAAGCACATGTGTTTCACATCCTACATTTGCTACATTTTTTAAGCACTTAGGAATTTTGATGATGCTACTTTGTAAAAGCTAGTTTCTTCATTTTGTTTGAATCTTGAAGCAGAGTTTATCTGCAACTAGAGCTTATGTATGTGGATCCTATTCGGCCTGGGTCGAGTGTGTGTCCCTTCACAAGTGCTGTGAACTCATAAAATTAACTTGTCAAGCCACTTGGAGCACGTTCAAATCCCAAACTCATAAAAGTGGGGCTGTGTGGGCTACACATTCTTGGCAGCTTCTTTTCTTCCTCGCCCTCAGCGCAGGCAAAGACAAGTTTCCTCGTTAATTCTCCCTGCTAAAGGTCAGATCCCTCTCCTTCCTTTCTCTCCGTTCTTTCTCCTAGAGCGTAAACCTCTCAGTGTCTTGGCACCCTGAGATGCATTTCTCAGTTTCCGCCCATTGATGGGAATGAGCTATTATCTACCAGACACATACCACCTGAGCATCCCAGTTACCAGGCGTGTAAATAACCCACCACACGGGAGCTTTTACAGGCCAGGTTCTTTCCATTTGTGACCCTTGGGAATCTCCTTGGTTTCTTTTCCCCTTCTTCTAGAAGTATTTAAATAACTTTTGTTACATTAAACCTAGCATTTTTTAGGTATTCTAAATGTGGGGTGTATGACTGTTGAAAACTTGATCAGACTAGTAATCAAGAGGCCCTTCTTAGACAGGTCTGTGAGGGCATTTCCAGGAAGGATTAACTGAGGGAGGAAAACCTTTCTCCTGAGTGGAAGGCCCTTCTGGTGGTGGAATAGAACTCAATGCCTTTTCCCTAGCTGCCCATGTACTCATGCATCTGTGCATCTATCCTACTTCTGCTGTCCTTTGAAGGCACTGGAACCAAGTTTCATCACTGAAGACCAGTGCCTCTCCAGAAACCCCCCCAGGCCTTCAGTGCCAGACTGGACCTGCAGAGGCATCCAGCCTCGTGGACCGAGCAGACACTGGCTTCTCCATCTCCACAGCCTGCATCCAGTTTCATAGTCTGAGCAGCTACTGGGTTCCTTTACACACAAGCCTGGTCCTAATCCAATAGATCCTCTCTACAATACACATTCATTCTATCAGCTCTGATCCTGTAGAGAACCCTGACTAATGCAGGATGTTTTCATTTTTGCTGTTTGTTTTGGTGATTCCAGTCCAGACCTTAACGTGACGTGTGTCAGGCATAGGGCTCAGGGGATTGGCTCTACTATGAAACTCTGGCAGGTTCAGTGTAGCTCAAGGGTTGTTGGCACTTGGGGAAGCCGATGGGGGGGCAGGAGTCACAGCTTACTTTCCAGTGATCTTGTAAGACACTAATTCTCCTTGTTGAGGCTTGTCTGTGACACAGGAAGAGGGGTTTTTGCTAGCTCCAGGCAAACCTTGCCTTTCACAGACATCAAGTGACTAAAGACAAAAGGAGAATTCATAAATATATGTAAAATAGTTTGGCCAAATTTATAGTTGAAGAAATGCAAACTATAAGATAATTTAAGTATTTTTATTACTATTTTATGACTATTTTCCAAATATTTTTATTTATTTGCAAGCAGAGAGGGAGAGAGATAATGGGCACAGCAGGGTCTCTTCTGCAATGAACACCAGATTCATGTGCCACTTTGTATATCTGGCTTTAAGTGGGTACTGGGGAAATCAAGCCCAGGCTGGCAGTTTTGTAAGCAAATTTAACTGCTGTGCTATCTTCTCAGGCCATATTACTCTTTCAAAAAAAAATACATTTCACCTATTACTTTAACAAAGATCCAGTGATAACAAAAACTTTAGGAAGCTCATGTTCACTGCTCCTACTAAGACAAAATGAGCATAACCTTTATGAATAACAAAGCTTTAGTAACGGATATGAACTAGGCATGATGGCACATGCCTTTAATCCCAGCACTTGGGAGGCAGAGGTAGAAGGATCACTGTGAGTTCAAGGCTACCCTGAGACTACAGAGTGAATTTCCAGCCTGGGCTAGAGGGAGACCCTACCTCAAAAAAACAAAACTTTTTTTTTTAAAAAAGGATATGAGATGGTCTGTAGTTAAAGGTGCTTCTTGCTTAAAAGCCTGCAGACCAGAGTTCCATCTTCCTCAGTGCCCCCAGGAAGCCAGATGCAAAGTGGTACATGTCAATAATCCCAGTGCTCCTCCCGCAATGGGAAGCAGAGCCAAAAGCAAAGCCCTGTACTGAGACACTAGCCAACCTGGACACAGCCTGTGTTATTAGACAGCAAGCACCACTGAACTTCCTGTGTCATGGAGGAGGCTCTCCTTGTTCCTAGGAAATACACACTGAAATATGTTTAGGGAAAGTGGCAAGATATATATGGCCCACCCTCCATTAGCTCAAAAATAATAAAAGTTAACGATAAAATACATGTGACCCAATGTGAACTATGGGCAATTCTGTATAAAACACACACAAGATTCAATGCCCTGTTTTTGCAAAGTTTTCTGACAGTCTGAAATATTTTTTAATGGAAAAGTTAGAAATTGTCTTTGATGGCTAATGCTACCTACACAAGACTTGCATAATAGGAGGGGGAATGAAGACATCAAAATAAAAGAGTGACTAGTTGGAAGGGATTCTGAGGAGGGGGCTCAACAGGGGGAACTCTACCGGGGTGTTGGGAGGGGATTATGAAAGTTGTCAAAAAGTTAAAAGAAATCTCTAAATTAATTAAATAAATGTCAATATGCTCACAACACGAATAAAAGAAGCAGTATCTACCCTATCTGCTCCAAGCCCAAGCCTACTCCAAGACTCAACAGCGAGCTGTGGCTGATGTGGAGGCTCAAGGCCAGCACTGAATACAACGTGTTGGTGCCACTCCAATTTCAGCTTCCTCTGGAAAAATCTCCAAAGGGCTGGGACCAGTGAGATGGGGGGACCTGCTCCCCTTTCCTGAGCAGAAGCTGTGGCAGAGGACCCAGACAGCACCAGCTACCACCCAGCCACAAGATGTCTGCTCAACTCCTCGCCTTCCTCCCACTGTGCTGACGCTGAGAACCCGGCTGTGGGAGCTGGAAAAGATAACTCAGTGTACACACTCCCTTATTTTGGAGATTAAAAAACTCCCTTGGCAATATTTCTTGTTCTTCATACCTCTCCACCTGTTCTGCCAGCAGAACTGTGCCAGGCCATTAGAAAGTTAAGTGATAAATCCATAATAGCGTGCTAATGAAGCCACCAGCCAGCGTGAAGAGTTGGTGATGACTTAATGTGTTTTCCTTCGTTTATATTTTCTTACACAAAGTTTTCAAAGTCCTTGATAACAGCAACATTAATGGACCAAAACAAGCAGGGAACCAGGAAGAAGTGCATGCCTCCAGGTGGAGAGTTTGGGTACAGAGGGCTGCCGCAGTGGGGGGCAGCAGGGAGCAAGGGCTTCTCAACTTTCACCCTCCAAATCCAAACCAACCCCCCTTGGCCTCTGAGAGCAACACACCTTGCACCTTCAAATTCTCTGCACGAGGACCAAACACATGGATGTTTGAGGGGCAGATGAGTGGTCCTCCCAACAGAGAAGGAAGGACATCAAAGACACGAGACAGAGGAGCCATAACCCTCCCTCCCTCTTGCCCAACACTGGATTTTAGAATGATCTCATAAGCAATGAGGGGAATGCAGTAGCAGTGCATGGCAGACATTTATACCCATGATTGGGAGCAGAAACCCTGTGAGGCATCCAAAGACCGGCCTTCTGCTCCCAAGAGCTGGGGAGGCAGTGTTTTGCCACCTTCCTCCCAGGATGAGTTGACTGGGTTTCTGTTCCTCTGGCTGGTATTTTTTATACAACAGTGTACAATGTGTGTACCACAGGTTCCACCAATGGAACAAAGAGGAGGAAATCCAGTTCACACTCAACCTGCTGTCTGGAGACAGGGCCAGGTCAACAACAGTCCAGACAAGAGCTTTTGTGGTCTGACGAAAGGAGTGTCTGTTGCAAATAGGCACAAATGTACCTATGGGTTAGGGGCACCTGTTTCTTGTCTTCCAGGGAGACTGCTGACTGAGTTGATCTATGTCACAGACCATGCCAACTAGTACACAGTACTGGATTGAAAGATACACTGTGTAGAGAGGAATCACCCTCATTCTTCAAGTTCTTTGAAGAGTTCATTCGCAGGGGTTGGAGAAATGGCTCAGTTGATTGCTTGCCTTGCAAGCATGAGAACCTTACCTCAATCCCCAGAACCCATGAGAAAATGCTGGTCACTGAGGTGCACACTTAACAATCCCAGCATGGAGGAGGTGGAGACAGAAAACATCAGGGCCCGCTGGCTAGCCAGATTAGCCGAATGGGTATGTTAAGGCCAATGGAAGACCCTGTCTCAAAATAAGGTGGACAGAGATCCTGATGAACAACCTGAGATTGTCCTCTGGCCTCCACAGGCCTGGTCACACACAGACATGTATTTTAAGAGTATGTACTCTAAGCATTTCTACCCAAAATTGTACTGCAGCCCCAAATAGCGCAGTAAGGCACAAAAATGAAAGGGGGAGTGGGGGAGGATGCAGAATGAGTTGCTCCCAAAGCTGCAAACTGACTGTATTGACCTAAGGCATTTGGGAAGCTCACAGGGAAAGCCTCTGACCTCTCTTCCAACTATCCAAAATCAAGTACAAAATTTTCCTTTTGTAAAGGAATTTTCACTAGAAGTTTTGTTCCAGGAAGAAGTCTACTCTTGAACAAGTTTTGTGCCCTATAAGACTTTTATCTGCTTAACAAGGTGTGATGGGTAATCCCTGTCCGTAGCCCTTCCTTTCTCCACTCGGACAGCTGCAGCTAAAGGCTCACCTCTGCCTGATGTCTGAACCTGCTCACATCAACTGCCAAACACTAGCTCATTACTTCTTTAGAATGCGAATCAGTTCACACTCCAGGTTATGTTGAAAATATTTTTAATTTTTTAAAACGTTTGACAGCTTCCATTAAGTGTAGACAATAAACCATGGTAATTCCCTCCTCCCATTCTCGCCCATAAATCCACCCTCCATTGAATCCCCTCCTCTTCCAATTAGTCTTTCATTTTGATGTTATCTCTTTCTTCCTCTTGTTATGAAGGTCTTGTGTAGGTGGTGTCGGGCACTGCAAGGTCATGAGTAGCAATTATCAAGGCCATTTTGTCTGGAAGTTTGCATTGAAAGCAGTCCAACCCTTCCTTTGGCTCTTACAATCTTTCCTCCTCCTCTTCCTCAATAGACCCTGAGCCTCGGGAAGTGTGACACTCCACTGTCACTTCCTCTCAGCACTGTGGTGTCATTTGTTATCCCAGTGGTCACCGCCATCTGAAAAAGAGAAGCTTCTCTAGACAATAGTGAGAGGAGCATTATTACATAGTTATGCTCATTTTTTAAAGTGCTTATAAGGCAGTTTGGTGGGCATAATATATACACATTTATCCAGACAGCAGCAGGCGTCACTCCCCTCCGTGGAGGGGCCTCCAGTCCATTAGAGCAGCTGCTTGGACATCACTTGCCGTCGGATGGGGCGGGACGGGACTTGGAAGGACTATTCAAAGCTTAAAACTGTGAACATCCATAAAAATTAACACTCTTGGGCTGGAGAGATGGCTCGGCGGTTGGGGCACTTCTCTCTCTCTCTCTCTCTCTCTCTCTCTCTCTCTCTCTCTCTCTCTCTCTGTGGTGGGAGGCATCCATATGCATGCCTGCACTCACAAATGAAACACACATACACACACACACACACACACACACACACACACACACATATATTTCCAAACTGATTTCCCAGTACTCATTAAAGCCAGATGCACAAAGTGACACATGTATCTGGAGTTTGTGGTGGCAAGAAGCCCTGTCATGTCCATTCATATTCTCATTCTCTCTCTCTCTCTCTCTCTCTCTCTCTCTCTCTCTCTCTCTCTCTCTCTCTCTCTCTGTATCTCTCTGCTTGAAAATAAATAAATTATATATATATATATATATATATATATATATATATATATATATAAAGAAAACACTTTTTAAAAAATTAATTCTTTTTTAAAAAAATATTTTATTTTTTTTTATTTGCAAGCAGAGAGATACAAAGAGAGGGAGGTAGAGACAGAGAGTATGGGCATGACAGGGTCTCTAGTCACTGCAAAGGAACTCCAGATGTATTCAAAACTTTGTGCATCTGGTTTATGTGGGTCCTGGGGAATTGAACACCCAGGTCTGTAGACACTGGAGGCGAGCACCTTAACCACTGAGCCAGCTCTCCAGCCCAAAAAGTTAACATTCTTTAAGTACTTACAATGTGTCAGTTGTTATAAATGCTTAGCAGACATTTCACTTTATCATAGAAACCCTATAGCGTTGGTATCATATCCCTTTCACAGAAAGCGAGACAAAGGCCCAGAGACCTTGCATAACTTCACCGGAACCTCACATCAGTGTAATGGCAATACCAAGCTACTTAAGCAAGACCTTTGACTCCATGAGCTACTAGAGGACAAATTCTTCATTCCTTGTTTTAGACGTCTTTACTTTGTGACTAGTGCAAGCAGAGAGAGAGAGAAAAAAAGAGAGAGAAGAGAGACAGACTGGGTGCACCAGGGCCTCCAGCTGAGCATCTGGCTTTAGGGTACTGGGGAATTGAACTCTGGTCCTTCGGCTTCAAGTGCCTTTAACCACTGAGTCATCTCTCCAGCCTTAAATATTCTTCATATTAATGCTGCATCCAGATGTCATAGATTTTTACAGAAAAATTTCAGTGTGATATCTCCCAGTGAGTTGTTGATTAGGGAGATGCCCTCCCCCTGAACAATGCAGGCTACTGCCAAGGCTCTTGATTGCTTACCAGAATTAGCTAGGAATAAGACCCCACTGTTGAAGACCCCACATGCTTGGGCTGCAGATCACTGAAAAATCAAGCTGGAGCGAGCGACTGGCCTCTTCCCTTTTGACTTACTGTCAGAATGCTGGAAAATACTATGTAGCCTATTGGGCAAGAAAAGTGTTCCATGGGGCTGGGGAGATGGTTCAGCTGTTACAAAGCCTGCCACCTGGGTTTGATCCCCTAGTACCCATGTTAAGCCAGAGGCATGAAGTGGCACATGTGTCTGGAGTTAGTTTATAGTGATGAGGCTCTGTGCCCATTCCCTCTCTCTTTCTTTCCCTCTCTCTCAAACAATTAAGAATATTAGAAAAGAAAATCCATCCATGGTCTTAACCAGCATTGGACCCTGAAAGCTTTCCGGCTGAATGAGCAGGAGAAATGTGCCAGCTGGTGCAATGGTGCTATGTCTGTGATGGAGGAAACCTACTGCTCTGTGGATTTGAGACCCACTCCATAGGAAGGAATTCATGCCTGGTCCTGAAAACCTAGTCAAAAGCCTAGGGCTGGGGAGGTTATAAGCCCTGGCAGGGAAACTATTACTGGTTTTGGCTAAATGGATATACTATGCATATCAAATTGCCCTCTAAATATTATGTTTCTGCCCATATATTAATGCTGCTCTCACTTTTGGTTGAAAAGCTCTTTTCAGGTGGTGGCTACCACAAAACTCATGGAAAGTGCTGAGAAGAAATGATAGTGGAGTGTTCTTTACCAAGTGAGGCATCTCCATCAAACCCTCCAAGGCTCAGAGACCATGGCAGAAGAGATTGAAAAAAATCATGGAATAACCACATGATGGGGAGGAATGCCTTGGAATGCTGTCTTCCAGACACAAAGTGGCCAATGCATCTGTGACTTTGAAATGGCTGATGCTACCTACACAAGGCCTGCATCACAGGAGGGCAGAAAAACCAAAACCAAATTATGGCATCAAGATAGAAGAGGACCTATTGGAAAGAACAGGAAATTCAGTGAAGGAGAGATATAAGAGGGGGGACAAAGGAGGGTCATGAGAGGGGATTATGTTCACAGTACATTTTTGTATGTCTATAAAAAGTAAAGAAATTGAAGAAAAATCTTCATGCTTGTTAAATGAATTCAAGTATTTTTATTTCCTAAGCAACTGTTATCTGGTTTTGGCACAACTACAGATCCAAAGTACAAGGTCATCATCAGTGGCCACTTGTTTACCACTGGAAATGTCAGATGATACCCAAGATCTCCTTATTGTGACTTGGGAGACTAGAGAGACGGCATCCCACCCGGAACTCTGTCCCAACGTGACATGAACACTGAGAATGTCTCAAAGCCAGAAGCAATGACTGTACCCCATGAAATCTCCCTCTCCTATGGCCGTGCTCCCCTGCTCCGCCTTGTCTTCTTAAATTGGAAACGGAGACTAAAGCTGCCACAAAGGATGTTGAAATCAAGGAAACACTTATCCTGCTGTTGGTTGAAAAACTGATTTGAAAGCTGGAGAGGTACTTGCCTGCAAAGCCTAACGACCAGAGTTCAATTGCCCAGTGCCCATGTAAAGCCAAGATGCACAAAATGGTGCATGCATCTGAAGTTAGTTTGCAGTGGCTAGAGGCTCTGCTGCACCCATTCTCTCTCTCTCTCTCTCTCTCTCTCTCTCTCTCTTTCTCTCTCTCTCTCTCTTTCTCTCTCTCTGTCTCTCTCTCTCTGTGTGCTTGCAAATAAATATTTTTTTTAAAAATAAATGGTTTGGCCAGGCGTGGTGGCGCACGCCTTTAATCCCAGCACTTGGGAGGCAGAGGTAGAAGGATTGCCGTGAGTTCAAGGCCACCCTGAGACTACAGAGTGAATTCCAGGTCAGCCTGGACTAGAGCGAGACCCTACCTCGAAAAAACAAAAAGAAAACAAAAAAAAAAGAAAAAAAAAAAAGAAACGGTTTGTTAACAGAGAGGAAAGTCAAGGGTTCCCACGGTCTCCACAGATCACATTAAGTCTGCAGAGCTAAGTGCTTGAAAAGGTCTCACTTGGTGTGACACACACATGGAGGTCAAAGGACGACTTCCAATGTCGATCCTCACCTTCCCCCTTGTGTGAGGAGATCTTTTGTTTATCACTGCAAACGTTAGGCTAACTGGCCCAAAAGCTTCTGGGATTCTCCTGTCTCCATCCCCCATTTTGCCATAGGAGGGCTAGAATTGGCTCTCACCAGTGCATCCAGGATCCACACTCAGGTGGTCAGGCTTACATAGCAAGTGCTTGGACTTTCTTTTTCTTTCTTTCTTTCTTTCTTTTTTTTTTCACTTTTTTTCTCTTGGACTTCCTAAGCCATCTCCCAGCTCTACACCTTTTTTTTTCTTCAATAAAGTGCTGGTTGAAAACCTGCCTGTCTTCTATCTCTTTACTGTTGCCCCAAAGCAAGATCTCCTGTTGACAAAACGAGGCACCAAACAGTAGTGAACGTGTTCTTTATTATTGCTAAGCAAAGACCACAGCCTCCACCTTGGAGCCTGAGCAACTCCTTTGAAGTAGTGGTCATCTATCCAACCAACAATTCTTAGTCTCTTATATGAACAATTGTGAATGGTCCCAGTCTGTGCCACAGAATGGATCACAGTCTAGTGGGAATAAGAGACAAATAAGGAAATTATGCATGTGAGAATCAGTCTCTGTAATGGAGGATATTTTTTGTTTGGTTTTTTTTTTCAAGGTAGGGTTTCACTCTAGCCCAGGTTAACCTGGAACTCACTCTGTAGCCTCAGGCTGGCCTCGAATTCACAGCGATCCACCTACCTCAACCTCCAGAGTGCTGGGAATAAAGGCAACATGTACCACAGGGGCCAGAAAGGAATTTAATTGTGTGTACAGAGGTGAAGGGATGGAGAAGGCAATGGAGATGATAGGTAACACCAGGTCTAGGGATCCTGGAGTGTCAGCAGATGAGCCAGTCAGAACAAAAATAGCTTCAGGCCCTTGAAAGAAGGTTTTAGACTTCTTCCTGCAGGCAATATGGAGCCTAAAGCAAGTAAACAGGTCATCAGAAAGGCCCCTTCCTGGAAACAGCTGACTGGCTCTTCATGATGGAGCACCGGATATGGGATGCAGGTATCCTGAGTAGTGGTATTTTCCATGAAAATTGGGGTATTTTCCCCATAGTATAATTTACTATTGCTATTCCAAGACTATAATTTCAGGTGAATCTGTGGAGTTTAGAGAAAAATATTCTGTCAGAAGTCATCAGCCATTACTCTTCAATAGTAAACAAATGTTCATCAAATACCTACAATTATGCTAATATATATATTCTATCTAAGAACTACAAGTTTAAGGATTTCTTACACTAAAAGTGCAGGATGAGGTTCTCCGAGGGTGACATGACGGAATTCCACAGCCACTGAAAAGGTACATGTAACATAAAAACTATTGGTCATACAAAGACAGATTCCTATCAAAACTAACAGTAGTGTAAGAAATTCATACCAAAGAACAAGCACCTAAAAATCCACTCAGAGGTCCATCTGGGCCTGGAAAGGTGCCAGAGACTGATTGTATCTGACGAAAGTCCATCTCTGTACCTTGCACAGGGGAATCTTGAATCTTGGCCCATTGAGAGTAAAGATAAGAACTAGGGGGCTGGAGAGATTGCTCAGGAGTTAAGATGCCTGCCTGCCTGCAATGCCTAACAACCAGCTTGATTCCCCATTACCCATGGAAAGCCAGATGCACAAAATTGCCCATGGCAATGGAGCTCCTTTGCAGCTGCTGGAGATACTGGAGTGCCCATTCTCTCTCTCTCTCTCTCTCTCTCTCCTCTCTGTTTGAGAATGAATAAATAAATATTTAAAAATTTACTTATTTGCAAGGAGAGAGAGGAGAGAGAGAGAGAGAGAGAGAGAGAGAGAGAGAGAGAGCACATACCAGGGCTGCCACCTTGTACATCTGACTTATGTGGGTACTGGGGAATTGAACCCAGGGCCTTAGCACTGGAGGCAAGTGCCTTAACCACTGAGCCATCTCTCCAGCCCAGTAAATATTTTTTTGAAAAAGAAAAGGAAAAGAATCACCATGGCCCCCTGAACACCACAGTAACATTTGATGGCAGAAATCTTTAAAATGCATGAAACAGAACCTCTTCCCTCCCTGGGAGGAGAAATCACTAGGGACATTCACATGGCTCTTGAACGCAGCCCTCCTAAAACTCTTAAGGGCTGCCACGCCCTCTTTGAATGAGCAACTCTGTGGTCATTGCTGTGGGACCATTGAGCTTGAGTGCACAGCATCACAGGTGCATAGGAGCGTCCCAGGAGGGCTCTGGTTCACACCAGTAGACATAGATGCCAGGATGAAGGCCTGGGGATTGCCTAAAGTCTGTCTGTGTACAGTGTTTCCCAGGTACAGTGATTTGAATGTAAATGTCCCCCTCACCCCAGCCATGGTATTTTTGATTAAGCTGCCTAGTCTCCAGCAGACCAAGAGAGCCAGTGTGTCACTGGGACAGATCTTGAGTCCAACCCTGTGTATGTTCAGAGTCAGCTTGTGCTGGCTGGTGCTGGCTGGTGTCTCTGCTGTGGATGCTAAGATGAAGTGAGCAGCTTCTTCTGCCTTGATGAAGCTTCCCCTGAAACCTGTAAGCCTGAAATAAACCCTTTCCTCCCACAAGCTGCTTCTGGTCGGGTGTTTGTCTCAGCAATGAAAAGGTAACTGTAACACCATGTTATTATATCCAAAGATGAAATTTCAAGCTGGAAATCTGAGGCTTTCATTTTGGACCTTCTGCAGAACAGTTCTCTTGGTAATAAGAGTACACATTTCAGAGGAATTCTCAGTTAGGATCTTCACGCTAGATGTTTGGGACTGAAGTTTCTGCCCATAAACAACTAATGTGAAAACATTTTCACAGCAAAACATCTAAAGTTGCTTGATAAAGTATAGTAAACTTAAGCGGAGGTGTGGTGGTGCACACGTTTAACTCCAGCACTCAGGAGGCATCAGTGTGAAGATGGCTGTGAGTTCAAGGCCAGCCTGAGACTATAGAGTTCCAGGTCAATCTGGGCTAGAGTGAGACTACCTCAAAAACAAAACAAAACAAATAGCAAACTTTTCCTTAAATGCAAAAATCTTTAGGGATTTTAGGAAGTCCTATTTTATACCTATGTATTAAATTGGATAAGCTTTGTTAGTGAAAAATAAAAGATATAAAGTCAGAATCTCTGAAGTCACCTTTTCAGGCTGGTTTTTAAATTTTATTTGTATGTGTGAATGTGTGTGTGTTCATGCTCTCTCTCTCTCTCTCTCTCTCTCTCTCTCTCTCTCTCACACACACACACACACACACACACACACACACACACACACCTGTGTGTGAGGCATGTGTGTGGAGATCAAGGTGTCTGTGAGATAGTTTCTTCCCACTGTAAACAAGCTGCCAAATTACAAACAAATGCAGACTAACTGGCCCATGTGCAGGGGAGTTGAACCAAGGCCTGAAAGTTTTGCAGCCCTAAGGACCTTTAACCACTGAGCCATCTCTCCAGCCCTTGAAGATGTTGTTAGGTTGCTGATCTAATTACCATTAAAAACAACAACAGGAGTGTTTCCTCCCTTCTGGAATGCACTGCTCTCCGGGTGGGATCCAGCTGCTCCTGGCACCCATGGGTGATCATCCGTACAAAGTCCTGGGTGATGGAGACCTGGAGGTGAACCAAAACACCTGGCCCCGAAAACAAACTAAACCCTGGAAAAGTAGCTAGGGACTTTCTGATCAAAAATTGACACCCAAGGCTGGAGAATGGCTAAGGCGCTTGCTTGTAAAGCTTAACGACCCTGGTTCGAGTCCCAATACCAGATGCACAAAGTGGCGCATGCATCTGAGTGAAATTCGTTTGCTGTGGCTGGAGGCCTTAGTGTGCCTTTCTGTCTAGTTTCTGTTTCTCTCCACTTGCAAATAAAATATATATATCAGATATACATATATATTGAATATATATAACATTTTGTTTGATTATATATACATATATAACAAAAAATTGAAACTCGGGCTGGAGAGATGGCTCAGCGGTTAAGGCACTTGCCCCCAGTGCCTAAGGCCCCGGGTTCAATTCCCCAGGACCCACATAAGCCAGACCCACAAGGTGGTGGCCCTGGTGTTCTCTCTCTCTCTCTCTCTCTCTCTCTCTCTC
>PVHP010007411.1:0-56816 GCA_004024765.1 Zapus hudsonius | reverse complement strand
CTACAACTTTAACATCAGCAACAGAACCATTGGCAGATGCAATACACATAGATGAAAGCTGGAAGTAACCACTAAAAGGAAAAGTGGCTCTGAAGAAATGCTACTTTGAAACACATCACATTAATCTCTTAGTCACTTCAACATTTTAGAACACTCTTGATTAGAAAACCAAAGAATAAAAAAAATATTAAAGAATCCAGGCTGGAGAGTTTGCTCAGTGGTTAAGGCACTTGCATGCAGAGCCTATAGATCCAGGTTTGATTCCTCAGATAAAGCTAGATGCACAAAGTAGAGCATACATCTGGAGTTAGATGGCAGCGGCTAGAGGCCCTGGCGTATCCACTCATTCTCTCTCTCTCTCTTCCTCCTTCTTCCTATCTCTTCCCCATTGCAAATAAATAAATAAAAATATTTAAGAGTTGGAGATATGACTTAGTGGTTAAGGCATTTCCCTGTAAAGCCTATTTGAGTTCAATTTCCTAGCACCCACATAAAGCCAGATGCACAAAGTGCTGTATGCATCTGGAGTTTGTTTGCAGCTACTGGAGGCCAAGGTATGACCATCTCTCTGTCTTACATCTCTCTATCTCTCTGCTTGCAAATAAATAAAAATATTTTTTAAAAAAAAGAAGTTCAAAGAATCCTAGCAAAGGACACTGGAGATGATGAACACATTCAAAAAAGTTTTACATAACAAACTCAAATTAGCCAGGTGTGGAAGCACACACCTTTAATTCCAGCATTCAGGAGGCAGAGGAAGGAGGATTGCCATGAGTTCAAAGCCACCCTGAGATTATACGATGAATTCAAGGTCAAACTTGCTGGAGCAAGACCTTACCTCAACTCCCTGCCCCCACCCATAACTGTCTGCTGCTGGAAAACCCATAGCCCTCAATCCCATGGAGCATACCAGCAATCCCATGGAGGAGGGCCCTCAGTGCAAAGGGGGTGGGAAGGAGGGAAAAGGTGATACCAACACATGACGTGTACATACAAAGTTTCTATGTATTAAAAAAATAAAAATAAACATTTTAAGAAAGCTCTAATATTAGACAGAAATTTCACCTGTAAGGAGATAGGTAGGTCTCAATTTTTAGATGTCAGTAGATACACTAGTCTCTATGATCTATGTCTGTTTATATATAAGTAAATATCATCTTGCTCAGCAATTTAATATAGCATATAGGCTGGGAGTGTAGTTCAGCTCTAGAGTGCTTGACCAACATACAAGACCCTTGTTTTGATCCCCAGGGATTATGTACATATACATATATGTAATCAATATATATATTTATGTGTGTATATTTATATACATAAATGATATTATATCTTATGCCATGAATGTAAAAAGGCTATATTTATAAGTAGAGAGAAACTAAATCAATGGGAGTTCACTGTACTGATGATATAAGGGTCATAGAATTATATTTCTTCTCCTATAACTATGATATCCAATGAGAAACATTTAATTTGCACTATATAAATTAAACTAAGATCCAGACTTAATTTCTCTCTGCTTCTTTACCTATAAAATATTCATAACATCTGCTAGGCATGGTGGTACATGATCTTAGTACATGGAAGGCTGAGGGAAGACTGTGAGTTTGAGGGCAACCTGAGCTACATAATAAGATACTGTCTCCCCTAGGGAGAGGGGAATCCCCTTACTGCTCAAAATTTATCTTGTTGAATTGCTTGGCAGATTAAATAAGACGAAATAAATAAAAACTTTAAAATACAGTGCTCTGATTATCTCTAAGAGCTAAATTAAGAGTCTAAGAATTATAATACTTTTTTCAGTAATGAGAAAAAGATCATCAATTCTTCCCATCTCACATTGGTTACATGTATATTTTGGTAAAATGTCAATCAATTTTGTACTAAAGCTAATTACATATACATACATCTCTTGAATAGATGGTAGATCATAGGTGTGCACCATCTGTTTTAACCACTCAGAACTACTCATTTTTTTTGTTTATTTTTTGGTTTTTCAAAATAAGGTCTCACTCTAGCCCAGGCTGACCTCAATATTTAACTTCCACTTTTTAATTTACCTATCACATATAGTGCAAAGAAGAATATGGATAACTTTTTGGGCACCTCAATGATTATTTGAATAGAGAGATTCCCATACATATTATAGAACTATTGCATAAAGAACACATAATAATTAGATTAGACAAATTAAAATCTGGCAAAGAAATGAATATTTTCCAATGACTTTGTCAACAGAGAGAGCTAACACAACAGTGTTTAATCTAGTACTTTTCTTCTGAGACATCCCTCAAAATATATTTATTTGAAAGAGAGAATGTGTGTTTGTATGTTGCAGTCAGCTCCTTGTTGCTAAGACAAGCATCCAACCAGACAAAGTTTATGAGAGGAAGAAGGTTTATTTCAGGCTTACAGAGTTCTACAAACACCATCATGATAGAAGAAGCTGGCTCCCTTTCAGATACAAGCAGGGAGACATCCCCAACAGGCAGCACCACAAGCAAGCACTAACCTCCAGAAATCAAAAACACTCTCACCACACTTTGTAGGTCTGGGCTTAAGATCCACCCCCAAACACACATTAGGGTTGGATACCAGGACTGTACCTCAAATAGGAAGTTTAATAAAAAAATGACTATTAATGTAAAGTTAGATATATTCCTTAGAAATATTTTAATTGGTTTTAGAGGTGTTTTAAGGGCAAATAGTATATGATTTATATTTGAGAGAATGTTTGTTCAATAATTTGCATTTTGACTTAGTAATGTATACTTTAAAAATCATTATAAATGTTTATATTAATTTTATCTCCATAAATAAATGTTATATACATCAAAAAATGACTATGGGGCCAAACACTCAAACTGCCAAAGTGCACCACGTCTTATTGCCAATGCAAACAAACTTCAGACACATGCACCATCATGCTGAACATCTGGCTTTAAGTGGGTACTAGGGAATCAGCACCTCTAACCCGTGATTCATCTCCCCAGGTGCCTCTTCTGAGACATATTTATCTTTCCTATTCACAATTGTAATTAACAAGAGTTATATAAATATCTTCAATAATGGGAAAATTACAGTTTAAAGAATTTATTGTTTCTTAAAAATAGTTAAAAATTGAATTAAATAACTTTCCTTTTCCAAGGTCAGAAATCCACAATATAGAAAAAAATTACCTCACAATGTTTCTTTAAGAATGGGAATGCAAGCCAGGTGTGGTGGTACATGCCTTTAAGCTCAGCATTTGGAAGGCAGAGATAAGAGGATCACTGAGTTCAAGGCCACCCTGAGACTACATAGTGAATTTCAGGTCAGCCTGGGATAGAGCAAGACCCTACCTCAAAAACCAAAACAAAACAACAAAAAAATAAATAAGAAAGGGAATGCAGGTCACTTGCTTGCAGAGACTGCTGGCCTGGGTTCTATTCCCCAGCACTTATGTAAAGTGAGATGCAAAGTGGTGCATGCATCTAGCATTAATTTGTAATAAGAGCTCCTCGTGCACCCATACAAATAAATAATTTTTTAAAGGATGTAGCTAAAGAGAAACCATAGTCATTCCTAATACTTTAGCTCTCCAAGTTGAAGCTCTGCTGTGCCCTAAATTGTCCACCAGATGGCAATACAGTTCTAAAATCTAAAGGGAGACAGTTTTCCAAACAAAACTAGTCATTTATTGTGTTTTATAATTTAAAAGCAATTTTAATAGAGTTTATATTTTTACATAATTTTATTTTACCCATGTTAGGAGGTACTCCTGGAAGAGATGTATATATGTAACTAATTATGATTATTATGACTCATTTTGTGATATCAACACAAAGAAAAAAAAAATCAGTCATATTGTAGCCTAACACTTCAAAGTTAGAGTTTGGTTAAAAGACTTTTTTTTTTTTTTGCATGTGTATGTGGTTGGATATCAGAGAATGTCATATGCCTCCCTGCATAGGTTATCCATGTGTTTCCTTGAGACAAGAGTCTCGCTGATTCTGAAGCTTGCCATTTTCATGGGCCCCAACTATTTTCCAATCTCTGCTCGCCTCAAGACTGATGTTACAGTCACATGTGACAATGTCCAGCTGTTTACATGTGTTCTGGGGAATCAAACTCAGGGTGAATCAGGCTCACTCAGGCTCTTACCCCCAGAGACATCTTTCCAGTCACTTAGAAAGGATTTTATAGTCTAACCACAGCATTGCAAAAATAAGGACAGTTATCAAGATCACACTGATTTTTTTGTATGTACATGTATTCATATGTGTGAATACAGACACACACATAATACAGCATTTTGGTGGAGGTTAGAGGATAAGATTGGGTGTTAGTCTTTGCCTTTCACCTGGTTTAAGTCTGGGTCTTTCACGCACTACTGTGTTTGCCAGATTAGCTGGCCTAGGAATGTCTAGGCAATTCTTCTCAACATAGGTATCTGTAGCATCTGGCTTTATATGGGATCCAAGGATCCAAATTCAGGTTCTCAAGCTTGCATGGCACATGCTTTATTCACTGAGCCACCTCCTCAGCCCTCACCTCACACTATTAATAATTGCAATAATCATACCCCAGTTTTAATTTTCACTCAGAAATTATGATTTCATATAATATTCAAACCAACCACATAGTGCTCAATGTTATAAATCCAGTCTTTGGGATGCTGAGGCAGAACCACTACCATGAGTTTGAGGTCAGAGGGGATGGCATTGTGAGTTTCAAGCTAGCCTGTGTTATAAAGTAAGACTGTCTCAAAAAAAACCAAACAAACAAGAAAACTAAAACCAGTTATTTCTAGTCCTGTACAGGTTCAATTTTAAGCAATTACTTTTAACCACTGAGCATCTCCCCAGCTAGATCAAACTTAAAACAAAACCCTCTTCTAGTGTGTTCAAATAA
Source organism: Zapus hudsonius (assembly GCA_004024765.1). Taxonomy (NCBI): domain Eukaryota; kingdom Metazoa; phylum Chordata; class Mammalia; order Rodentia; family Dipodidae; genus Zapus; species Zapus hudsonius. The sequence continues at coordinate 51,926 of PVHP010007411.1, read as the reverse complement.
AATTTAATGGTAAAACTATACATCAAAAACTTTAAGATCTTTTTATAAAAAACAGAAAAATCAATCAAGCAACACAAATGAAAAAGAAGACAAATATAGCTATCTAACTATATATTTTTTTAAAAAATATTTATTTATTTTGAAAGGGAGAAGTAGGAGAGATATAAAGAAACAGAGAGAGAAGAGAGGTGTGTGTGTGTGTGTGTGTGTGTGTGTGAGAGAGAGAGAGAGAGAGAGAGAGAGAGAGAGAGAGGGAGAGGGAGAGGGAGAGAGAGAGAGCATGAATGAATATGGGCAAGCCAGGGCCTCGAGCTGCTACAAACAAATTCTAGATGCATGTACCACTTTGTGCATCCAGCTTAATGTGGGTAAATGGGGAATCAAAACCAGTTGCTAGGCTTTGCAGGCAAGAGCATTAACCTCTGAACCATCTCTCCAGCCCAACAAAATTTCTTATATACTTTAATTCTATAAGAACTTTACTTTTTAAAAAATATTTTTATTATTTGCAAAGGGAGAGAGAGAGGAGAGAGAAAGAAGAGGGGGTAATGAAAATAAGTACACAAGGGCCTCCTGCTACTACAAACTCACTCCAGATGCATGTGCTACTTTGTGCATCTGGCTTTACATGGGTACTAGGTAATCAAGCCCAGACTATCAGGCTTTGCAAGCAAGTACCTTTAACTGCTGAGCCATCTCTCCAGCCCAGAACTATATTTCTTTATAATTTTTGTTTGTCTATTTATTTATTTGGGTTTTTCAAGTCAGGGTCTCACTCTAGCTCAGGCTGACTTGGAATTCACTATATAGTCTCAAGCTGGCCTCAAACCATGGCGATCCTCCTACCTTTGCCTCCCAAGTGCTGGGACTAAAGGTGTGTGCCACCATACCCGGTATGTTTTTTTTTTTTGTTGTTGTTGTTATTTATTTAAAAGAGAGAGAAAGAGAAAGACTGAGAGTGTACCAGAGAGAAAGGGGCAAAGTGGTGTATGGGTGCAGCAGGGTTTCCTACCACAAGTGAATGCATATTCATGTGCCACTTGTTTGTGTGGCTCGTGTGGATACTGAAGAATTAAACTCAGGCCATCAGGCTATGCACATAAGCACCTTTAACCACTGAACCATTTCTCCAGTCCAAGAACTGTATTTCTTAGTCTTAGTAGACCAAGATTTAGTTGACCTAACTTTGGCCGTAGTCCTTATTAGCAGTCAGCCAGCTATTTGACTAAAATAACAGTAACTGGGATCCCATAAGACGGATTTATGTAATGAATTAAACTTCAAATCATGTCACTGTAAATTTGCTTATTTTCTTGTCTATCACTTATACTTGCTCATTTCTTGTAAAACAATCATTTTATGATGTGAAAAGTAACCTAGAGTTGCTCTTGATCCACAGATAATATGGCATACTAACATTAACTCAGCAAAGTAAGTAAAATAATATTCCTTACCTAAAATAACCTTTACCATCATCTTCTTTTATTTCTAAAGACACAGAGAAGGTAAAGATGTCACTGTCAGGAGTCTGCAATGCAGGAGTAGCTGAAAGTGGGGTCTGCTTGGCAGAGCGGCGGAAGGCAGTTGCAAAACTATAAAGTATCCGGCTCACCTACAATCAAACACATCAGAAAATGGGCTGCTATCATTAACACAGAAAAAAACTTACTAAGTCTAAAAGGTTATTGTCTTTTTTGAGGGGATACTCATCTTCCCCACTTACTTCTTCTAAAATAAGCACAAAAATCACCAGAGAGCAGTGTAAATAAAGCAAAAAGAAATGGCTTTTAAAAAAAACTAGAAACAACTGAAAAACTATTTCCGAAATGTTAGAATATATATACTCCCCCCCTCCCCCTGAAAGGTAGGCTCTCGCTCTAGTTGAGGCTGACCTGGAATTCACTACGTAGTCTTAAGCTGGCCTCAAACTCATAGCACTCCCCCTACCTCAGCTTCCTGAGTGCTGGAATTAACCACACCAGGTTAGAATTTATTTTTAATAAACCAAAAATGTTTTAACAAGTTGTGGATGCATGTATCAAAGGGTTTGAAAATGGGTCACTGTTGGCATAAGGTTGCATATCTAACCCAATTAACAAGTAGTACACTAGGCTCCTGTGATACTCTTAGCCACAGCAATAATGAGGGGTACTGGTGAGTTTTCATCTGCAGTTTTCTCTTAGGACTTACAGCTTCTTGTATTTCACACCGAAAGACGTGTATTCTGAAGAGCTCTGCATTATAGTGACTTTCAGTGAAAGCAAAGCAGTCACTCTCAGGAGTCCCATCATGCCCTCTGACACAGAAGAGGATTTTGTAGATAGGGTAGTTTGCTATTTCAGTGTTTGTTTGAGGATCTAAGAGTCTGTTCAGAAAAAAAAGATAAAAATAGATTAAAGGAATTATGAACAATGTATACCACATTCATGTTAGGATCCAGGATGGCTTTCCAGAATTATGAACACACAAGGTCATTTTTGGTGCATTTGAAATTTTTTTTATCACTTTCCAGAAAATGTCCAGGGCTGGAGAGTTAGCTTAGCCATTAAGGTGTTTGCCAACAAAATAGAAGAACCCAAGTTCAATTCCCCAGGACCCACATGGTGCATGTGTCTGGAGTTCCTTAGCAGTAGCTGGATGCCCTGGCACACCCATTCCCTCTCTGTCTGCCTCTTTCTCTCTCTCATACACACTCTCTCAAATTCAAAAAATAAATAGAAAAAAATTTAAATTGGTTGAAAAATAAAAAAAATTTAAATTAAAACAAAAATGTCTATATGAGAGAAAGAGAGAGAGAGAGAGACAGAGAGAGAGAGAAAGAGGGAGGATGAGGAAGTCAGAGCATCCTGCAAATGAACTTCAGATGTATGAACCATTTTGCACATCTGGTTTTTTGTGGGTACTGGGGAATTAAATCCTGGACTGTTGGGCTTTTCAAGCAAGTGCCTTTAACCACTGGTCATCTCTTCAGCCCCTGTAAGCTTAAATTTTAATAACCATGTTATGTGAATGATTGTACATATATGGTCATAAAATTTAGTACCATAAAATGGTACTAAGATGGATACAGTATTATGTCTGGAGAAGGCAAGTACAAAGGTATCAATAATATCAACAAGCATGATTGTTACTTCAACTAAAAAATTCATTGGGCTGGAGAGATAGATTAATGTCTAAAAGCACTTGTTTGCAAAACATGATGACCCAGGTTTGATTCTCCAGTACCCATGTAAAGCCAGATTCAAAAAGTGATGCATGAATCTGGAGTTTGTTTGCAGTGGCAGGAGGTCCTGGTGTACCCATACGCTCTGTTTCTTTATCACTATCTCTCTCGAATAAATAAAATATTTTTATTTTGGGTTTTCTTTTTTAAAAAATATTTTATTTATTCATTCTCAAGCAGAAAGAGAGAGAGAGAGAGAACACACCAGGGCCACCACCTTGTGGGTTTGGCTCATGTGGGTACTGAGTATTGAACCCAGGGCCTTAGACACTTGCCTCCAATGCCTTAACTGCTGAGCCATCTCTCCAGCCCATAAAATATTTTTAAAAAGACAATTTATCTATGAGTAAATTGGACCACCAAACAGATAATAGCAGCCTTATGTTCAATTATATTCTGAACTAATGTTCTAGTCCACTTCATTACTTTAAGAAAAAAATTAATATTTATTTATTTGGGGGGAGAGAGAGACAGAGAGAGAGAGAAAGATAAGAGCATGGTTGCACTAGGGCTTCTTGCCATTTTGAACAAACTTCAGATGCATGCTCCACTTTAGGTACTAGAAAATTGAACCCAAGCCTGTAGGCTTTGCAAGCAAGCACCTTTAATCACTTAGCCATCTCCTCAGCCCCTAAAATTTAAAGCATATCTACTAATGTGGAAAGACGTTCACAATATAAAATGAAATGAAGAAAGTATGCTTCGATTTGGTATATATAATTCCACCACTATTAAAAATGCTGGTTTGAGGGCTGGAGAAATGGCTCAGTGGTTAAGACACTTGCCTGCAAAGTCTAACAACTTGGGTTTAATTCCCAAGTAACCACATAAGCCAGATGCACAAAGTGGCACATGCATGTGGAATTTGTTTGCAGTAGCTAAAAGCCCTGGTGTGACCATACTCTCTTTCTCTCTGTCTGTATCTCTCTGCTTACAAATAAATAAATCTTTAATAAAAAAACGCTGCTTCTAGCCAAGCATGGTGGTGCACACACAACTTTAAACTAGGGAGGCAGAGGTAGGAGGACTGCTGTGAGTTCAGCCTGGGACTACATAGTAAGTTCTAGATCAGACTGGACTAGAGTGAGACTCTACCTTGGAAAAACAAACAAACAAAAAGGGTTGTTCTAACAACCACACAATTACATATGCATGTATATATAGGCTTATGGACACATACAGACACACACAGCAATGTTATGGCTTGAATATGAAATATCTCCCACAGTCTCATAAGTTGTGAGCTTGTTCCCTAACTATTCGTACGATTTTGGGAGGTGGTAGAACCATTAGAAGGTGGGGCCTAGCTGGAGGAAAGAGGTCACTAAGGACATACCCTTGAAAGGCCTATCTTTTACTTGCCCCTTCCTCTGTTTCTCTCTGCTTCCTGATTGCCATGAGGTAAAATACTTTCCTCTAACATATTTCTCCTTACCACAGTTCTAAAATCACTGTGGGCACTAGAGAGATGGCTCAGTGGTTAAAGCACTTGCTTAGAAAGCCTGACACACTGGGTTTAATTCCCCAATACCCATGTATAGCCAGATGCACAAAGTGGCACATGCATTTGGAGTTTGTTTGCAGGGGCAGGAGGGCCTGGTGTGTTGCTACTCTCTCTGTGTCTGCCTCTTTCTCTCTGTCTCTCTCCCTCAAATAAGTAAATAAAAGTATTTTTTTTAAAAATGAAAAAGGGGCTATCTAAGCAGTTAAGGAACTTGCCTACAAGGCGTAAGGACGCGGGTTCAATTCCCATATACCCAGGTAAAGCCAGACACACGATGTGGCGCATGCCTCTGGAGTTCATTTGCAGTGGCTGGAGGCCCTGGCATGCCCATTCTCTCTCTTTCTCCCTCTCTGAATCCATCTGCCTTTTTCTTTCTTTTTCAAGTAAATAAATGAATAAAAAGAAAAAAAAGAATTGGGTGTGGTGCCAAATTAAACTTAGGAGGCAGAGGAAGAGGGACTGCTGTGAGTTCAAGGCTAGTCTGGGACTATAGAATGAGTTCCAGGTCAGCCTAAGCTAGAGTAAAACCTCACCTCAAATAAGTAAATAAAAATGAAAAATAAAAATAATAAAAGAAAAAAGATTGTGCTGACTTTGGACTGAAACTGCTAAAACCATGGGCTAAGTAAGTTCTTCCTCCTTTTGAATCATTTATGTCAGGTATTTGTTATAGCAAAAATAAATAAATAAACAAACAAAACAAACAAATATACACACACATATAAACACAAAGAGAACCTTAGTAAGTCAAGATTTTAAGTATCAACAGGAAAGTAAACTTCAGGGTTTTATTGCATGTGTGTATGTTGTGTGTGTGCACACACTGTGTATGCTAGGATCTCTTGCTGCTGCAAACAGATGAACTTCTGTGCTTTACATGGGCAGTTAGAGAATTGAACCCAGGACTGCAGGCTTTGCAAACCTGTACTTTTTAACTCGAGCCAAATCTCAAGGCCCAATTTATTATTTTTTTAAAAAATATTATATTCATTTATTTGTAAGGGGAGGGAAGGAAGGAGGGAGGGAGGAAGGGAGGGAAGGAGAGAGAGAGAGAGAGAGAGAGAGAGAGAGAGAGAGAGAGAGAGAGAGAGAGAGAGAGAATATGTGTGCACCAAGGCCTCTAGCTACTTCGAAATCCAGACTCTGTGCATTAGGCTTTACTGGGGAATCGAACCCAGGTTGTTAGGCTTGCAGGCAGGCGCCTTAACCCCTGAGCCATCTCCCATCTCCAAGTTTGATATTATTGTTTGTTTTTGTCTTGTCTTTTCACTAATTTTGTGCTTGTTTGTTTTCTCTTATTTTTCAGAAATAACCATATTTTTTAAATAAATTATATCTTTATTATCCATAGTTACATACAATGAATGAACAAATCCCATATATTTTTGAAAATTGGAAAAATACTTTAGCTGTGCTCATATGATTATTTAACAATTGAACACTTACTTGATGTTTGATTGGCTATTTTTTATTTATTGAGTTATTATAAAAATATAGCCATTTTTAAAGCTTCTTTGGACCTCAGTTTTCTCAACTTAAAAATGAAGGGGTTGTACTGTAGAGCTAATATTTACCAGTAGGTTTTTTTTTTCATGAAATCAGCATGAAATTCCACTTTGAAATAATGTGATAAGCTAGCATTTCAACTGGAAAAATTTGCATGAAAAATGTAAATTCACACAGAAAATGTAAATTAAATTTGGTAAATTCTCATAATCTTTTTTTTTTGGGGGGGGTTTTCAAGGTAGGATCTCTCTCTAGTCCAGGCTGACCTGGAATTCACTATGTAGTCTCAGGGTGGCCTTGAACTCACTGCGATCCTCCTACCTCTGCCTCCCAAGTGCTGGGATTAAAAGCGTGCACCACCACGCCCAGCTTTTGATTAATGTTTTAATCATTCCCAAAGCATTTAAATCTCCTATATGTTTGTTACACAGGGTGTACAAATGAGTATACATTTTTCATGAGGGTCATAATCCTTAGAAGATGAGGGCCACAAGCTGGGGACCATCTAACCCTAACAACCAACTGTAGGCCGATGCCTGAGATTCTGGCGGGAGAGGAACCACCACAGTCATACCGTGGAGGATCCATATGGAACCACACAGAGAATGACGGGTGGAACGAGGGACTCACAGCCACAGACATTCAACCTACACAGGATAAGCCAGTGAGACAGAAACCAACGATCTTTGACACAAAGACCCCTAAACTCACAATCTTAAAGCAGCCTTAATACTCATCCACCACGACTCAGGGAACTAAGCGGAAGAGGGGGCGGAAAGATTGTAAGAGCCGTGGTGGGGGAGACTATCCAGAGGCATGGCACCCTACAGTAACAACACACTTGAGCCAGGAGGTCCGGGCTGAGTACTAGGCTATCCAGGGCCCCCTGCCACAAGGACTGATCCAGATGGTACACGGAGGAGGATATCCAGCGATTGGGGATGGGGGGGGGCATTGGGGAATTGGGGATAACAGCTCATTGTTTGCCCACTGAATAATGTAACACAGTATGGACAATAAATATATATTTAAGATTAAAAAAAAAAGAAGATGAGGGCCACATAAATTTAAACCTTATATGAATAAAACAATTACCACATTTACCACTGCTTCTTTAAAAGGTTTTAACAAGCCATCTTACCTCACAGTTCCTTCAGATACATTAGGTACAGAAAGGGTTACGTCGAGTGAAATCTGACACTGACTTCTTAAGATGGACATCATCCTCAGGGCTTCCACTTCACTCCGGGGAGCATTTACAGAGGCACAGCCTAAATAAGTAAGTTTACTGAAAACTACACTGTCCTCATCAGCCACAGGTGTGAAAGGACTTGATACTTCAGCATCTGAAACAAAAAAATAGGAGATGCTTCTTTTAATTTTGATGTTGTACTGATCTAAAAAGCAAATAAAAATTTACAAGAAACATTTATGTTCTAAAAATAAAGTACTTATGAGATAATATGTCATTCCTTGGCCTGAAGGTGGAGGAGGCATGCCTATGGAAGACAGAAAACTCACTTGCACTAGAACTCTAATACCAAGATTTTTAGATATGCTGTAATTCCAGACCCACAAAGTAACATGAGGTTCAGATCTGATTCACTTTTCTGTCTCTTCCAACTTTACTTCATATACATATATTGTCAGATCTGAAAAGGCCTATCTCTAGATTTGTCTTCTTTCTGACCTAAATATCAGCATCTTAGCTATTTAATCTCCTTGCTTTCATTTGCCAGTAATATCAGTTTTAATATCCTACTTTTCCAAATAATAAGCCTTGTAAATTCTCCTGCCTTTTCTGCTACTCTCCCTTTTCTAACTTGCTCTCAGATATGCAGACCTGAAGCAAACATTTATTTACCTAGTATCATCCCTTCATCTTTCCAGTACTGTACAAGTTCCTTCTTTCCTAAAACAACTTTTTCTTGATGTTTTTCTTTTGAAGCAGTGTGTCATTCTGGCCCAGACTGACCTGGAACTCACTCATTCTGTAGCCTTGGCTGGCCTTGAAGTCTCATTGATTCTCCTATCTCATCCTCTAGAGTGCTGAGATTATAGGTGTGAGCCACATTGTTGTTCTAATAAAGGGTCCTACAACTGTTTCCCAGGGTGGCCTGAAACTCACACCTAACCTAGGCTGGCCTCAAAATTAGGACAGAGTTCCCGGAAAATTCTTCTAAGCATTCTGGGAGAGGAGGGAGAGAAAAAAAAAGACTCCCATTAGTGTCATATAACTACTATTGTTCTTCCTTTCATATAACTAAAATATAGGTAAAGTTAAATCAGAATTATATGTACATGACATCTCCCTAGAACCTGGAATTTCTAGAGTACTTAAATAATGACTTTCTATTACAGGGCAGACACCAAATATTAAAAACAATAACCTTCAGTTACGCAAGCAATGCAGCAATCCTAACCTCCTTGTCCAGGTTTCACTGGCAGGCTCATCTCTGGTTTTGGAAGCCCTACTAATGGCACAGGATTAATGGTGGACGAAGCTGAGAGTTGATTAGAAAGAGGCCCATCTCCTTCACCATCCAGTTGTGACCTTTCCACAAGCTCCTTGTCCCCTGGTTGGTCATCCATGGGAGGATCCATCAGCACATCGGCTAGCTCTTTCTGCAGCTGCTGCTCACTTCCATTCCCTACAATCTAAGGGTCACAAATACATGCAGATTAAAGTATGTCCACATTCTAAAGAAAAGTTAACAGCATTTCTTTTGTTACAAAGATACCTTCTGAATTTTTTTAACAGAACTGCAATAAGATCTACAGCTGTTCTTTTCAAAGTTTTTCATGAAAAAGTGCATGGTATAAGGGCGTATAATAGGCACATGCCTATCTATAATCCCAGCACTAAGAAGCAAAGGTAGGAGAATTACTGGAAGTTTGAGGTCAGCCTGGGAAGACACAGTGAGTTCCAGGTCAGCCTGGGCTAGAGTGAGACCCTACCTCGAAGAAAACAAGCAAACAAAAAAGGCATATAACGAATTTTAAACTAATACCTAGAAATATATGTGACAGCTTGCCAACATTGTTAACATTTTCCACAAGGGTCTTAAACAATTAAACTATTGGTAATGTTATATGCTGATCAGAATACTGTTAAGAGAAATATATTTAATTGCTTCTTAAACTTGAGAAAGGAAAATGTGCTTGCTTCCAAAAGCTATCAACAGAAACATACCTATAAGTAAGTTCTGCAATGGATTTTAAGTAAGTCTTCTGTTGTATTATTTCTGAGGAAGACTTCTCTGATTTGAACAAGTCTTTAAAGTTCTGAGCCATGTGAATAAAGCTGAGGACAAAAATGTATAAAATAGTCCTGAGAAAACAAATGCACTATAGTTTAAAAATGTCAAGTGTTTTTATGGAGTCATGATGGCTTATTTATCTGTTTGGTTATTTATTTATGGTACTGGGGGCTGAACCCAGGACCTTGCACATGCTTAGCAGGCACTCTAGCATGAAGAGATATCCCTAGCTCATGATGGTTTATTATTAGTTGCTTGTAAAAAGAAAACAATTAAAACAAAGCTGGGTCTGTGGTGCACATCTTTAATCCCAGCACTCCAGAGGCAGAGGTAGAAGGATTGTCATGAGTTCAAGGCAACCCTGAGACTACATAGTGAATTCCAGGTCAGCCTGAGTTAGAGAGAGACCTTACCTTGAAAAACCAAAACCAAAACAAAACAAAACAAAGTATATATATTTACATTTATTATTATTTAAAAAGTATAAACTCAAGTCAAGAATGCCTAATGATAAGAAAATACACAAATGGCAAAAACCAGAATAGGTACTAAATGCTTATTCAAGACATACTAGAAAAATGAACAAAAGACTTCAGGAAAAAAAGTTATAAGGAAAGAAAGGAGAGGCTGCTTTGGAAGGCTTTCTGAAGATTGAAAACTAACAAAATCTTTAAATGGTTGGGGTTGTGGGATCCTTAAGGAAAAGGAGGCTTATCCAATATAATGAATACAAAGGTTAAAAAGCAAAAATCCAGTAACAAAAGCATCTCTGAGCTACCAGAGAAGTCAGTTCAAACAACTTTTTTTTTTTTTTTTGAGCATTTGTGATCCTATACACATTAAGTCACTTGGGCAGAAAATTCTGACAACCTGAACTCATCTCTGCTCTGTTTTCCCAAAGAAATTCTAAAACTTTTGATTACTCTTGCCTAATAAACAAGGAATTCTTGGCTGCAATGAAAACTTCTGTTTACAAAACTCACTTTATATTAGGGATTATTGCTAAGTGGGTAAAGTGCAACTAAATTTTTATTATTGTAAATATTGCTTTAAAAGTTATTTTTTTATTGTTGGTTTTTTTCCCCAAGGTAGGGATGAAAGGTATGTGCCATGACAACCAAATTGTTCATATATATGAAAAAATATGTACATTATGTACATACAAATATATATATATTTTTCAAATAGCTATTTTTATATTTTCATTTCTTCAGTTTTCTTTTCAGTATTGAGGAGTGAACTCAGGGTCTCCTGCATGCTATGCAAGCAGTCTACCTCAGTCATATGTAAAATATATATATATTATTTGAGAGAGAGAGAGAGAGAGAAGGGGGAGAGAGAGGCAGATACAGGAGAGAATGGTCATGCCAGGGACTCAAGGCCTGCAAATGAACTCCAGACACATGCGCCCTCTTGTGCATCTGGCTTTATATGGGTATTGGGGAATCAAATTTGAGTCCTTCTGTGTTGCAGGCAAACAACTTAACCACTAAGCCATCTCTTTAGCCCCAGAGCCCCCCCCCCCGGTCTTTTTTTAATTTTTAATTTCAAGACAGGGTCTCTAAAGTTGCCCAGGTTGGTCATGAACTTATAATCCTCCTGCCTTGGTCTTTCAAGTAGCTAGATTATAGGAAAGTGACACAAGATTCAGATAAAAAAGTTTATAAAACTCTTAAAAGACAAACTAGCCAAAGGAAGGGTAGGACTGCTTACAATGCAAACTTCCAGACACAAAATGGCCTTGGTATTCATGATTTCAGAGTCTGATAATACCTACACATAATGAGAGGAAAAGATGATGACACTGTAATAAAACAGAGACTAATTGAGGGGGGAAGAGACATGGGGGAGGGTGGAAGGGAATCATAGTGGTTTATGGTCTATAATTATGGAAGCTATCAATAAAAAGATTTTAAAAAGAGGGGAAAAAAGACAAACTAGAACTTAGTTCTAGATAACTTCTCATTCTTTCAAAAACAAGAAACCTGCATCACCTGGAGTGAACAAGGGTTTCCCAAAGTTAAGGAGAACATTTTAGAGTTAATTTCCAGAAAACAAACAGAAAGAAAATATCAGACTCCACACTTAAGCATTAGTAGCTGCTAATTAATGGAAGTCTAATATCAAGACAGGTTTTACATTTTATGAAGTACTGCTTTGTTGTTTGGCATATTGTGACAATTTCAGACAAGTTCCATAGATTCCAAACTTGACCCTCTTCCCCTTGAGTGGGAGGTGTCTAGCTAGAGCTCAAACCTAGGTGCTAAAATTGATATGGACCAACCAGTTGTCTCTCTGTTTACCTAGGGCAGGGAATACTCACTGAACAGATAATTCTGTCTCTTCTTCCCACATGGCATCCTAGGAGGAGGACTTCTAAATTTCCAGGCCTTAGAAAAGGTAAGGCCTTCCCTCATTCTGGCCTAATGGCTGGGATGAGGGAGGGCTCAAGATCTTCCCACATGAACTTTTTTCTTCATGATGGGAGCCCCTCTGTTATCTTTTCTTCTTTTGCTTGTTTAGCTAAACAGCACAGATTTTGTTAAACCCTCTCCCACGTGTTCTCTCCACACTGGTGGCTAGAGAACTCTGTAACTTCCCATTCTCTTTTGAATAAAGTCTCCCACTATACCTTATCCTCTAGTGGTCTATAATTTTAATTCTTTAACTTTATAGGCAAGAATTCAAGTACTCCTTAAATTCTGAGGTGCAATGGCATTTTCAGGGTACTATCTAAATTCTAATCCCCAGCTCCTGTGTTACAATATGAGGTAAGTAAACACAAGTCTGGCTGCCTACATTGTAATATACGCATAACTAACCCTGAAAGAAAACATGTTTTTATATTTGTCTTTAATGTTTATAAATGCTTATCTCTTATTCTTCCCTAGTTTATAAAATTTGTAAACATAGAAACTTTGATTTACTTAACTTTTCCTTACAAAGGTTAGGAAAATAATGTATATACACAAAACACTTGCATTTTAAGAGCTATGTAAAACAACATCCTAACACATTCCTGAGATCAATTACTACTATACTTAACAATCATACTAAATCAGTTGTGAACTTTCAATCCAATTCCAAAATTACTACCTAGGACTGTACAATTAACATAACTAAATGAGGTTCTTTCATCTTTTTAAAGACAATTAGCCTGGGCTGGAGTGAAATACTACCTTGAAAATAGAAAAAAAATGCTGGAAAATATGCATATGTAAGAATGTGAATTTCAACCAATACTTCACATAATATACAAAATTTATCTCAAAATGAACCACAGGCTTAACTGGATCCTAAAACTATAAAATTTACAGAAGAAACACGGGAAAAGCCCCCCGCGGTGCTGAGAACCCAACCCAGGGCCCTGAGCTAAATCCCCAAACCCGGGAAAAGCCTTTATGACAGACATTTACCAGAAGAAAAAAGTATGAGAAAATGAAAAAAATTGAAACAATGGACATTATCAGAACTAAATCCTTCTTGCAAAAGACTAAAAGAATGAGGGCTGAGAATGTGACAAGGCTGTATGGTATGTTCTATCCCAGGCATAATAAAAAAAAAAATGGCTGAGAGCAAAAACACAAGCTACAGAGAGAAAATACATGGAAATCATGTATCTGATGAAGGTCTAGCACCAGATTATACCAAGAATTATCACAAATCAATAGTGAGAAAAACAAATTTTAAACAATGGGAATTTTATCAAAGACACATGAAAAGTAAACAAGAATAGAAATCACTGTAATTCACCATTAGGGGAATTGAACTACAATAGTCTGCCTCTACATACACCTATGAGAATAGCTAAAATTTAAAAAACAAACAAAAAGAATCCTGACAATACTAAAGGCTGATAAGGGTGTGGAGGAATTGAAAGACTCAAACTGCATGTGGGAATAAAAAATAGTGCAGTTGGCTTGTCCATTTAAAATAACTGAGTTTGTAGAGGCTGTATGTTTGTATGATAACCACTCCCAACTCGTCACATATGCTAGGATGGGCTTCTTGGTGATACAGCTGCTTTTGAGTCATCAATTGCTCCTGTAAACAACCCCTCAACCTGCTCTGTCAATAACCCTGATAAACTTATTGGTTTGCCTCAACTGGTTTTGATGTAATCATCCTTTGGTCTGTCCTCTGAGCTCTACCTGGGGTGAAGACATACACATCTCCCTAATGGAAATGTTTCCCAGGACAGATAGAAGAGTATCAGGAAGCTCACAGGTCAGCCAGCCTGGCGTGTGCAATGGTGAAACAAGGGACCCTACCTCAAACAAGGTGGAAAGGTGTCCTCTGACCTTTTACATGCACGCTACATGCACGCCTGCACTCTCACACACAAGCATGCATATGTGCAAGCATGTGTGCTCAAACATAAAAATGCAAACACAAATTAACCTTAAATTCCGTTAGCTCCTCTGGCAGATCTTAGCTATGCTAGACCACTCCACCCTCATAATAGCATACAACTTACTCTTGGTGCTGCTTGTTTTAGAGAATATTGGCTTAAAGGGCATCTTGAATAAGAAGAGACTACTTCTCCAGTTATCTTGCTTTCTTATTTGTGTTATGTATATGCATGCTTGTATAAAGTATGGGCACATAAAAGCCAAGGCGTGTATGTGAAAGTGAGAGGACAGCCTCAGGTGTTTGTTTAGACAGGATCTCATGTTTTGTTGCTGCATGCCCCAGTTTGTCTAAGTCAAGAGCTCTGGATTCTCTTGGCTCCATCTCCAGGTGGCATAGGTGCATTGATATTATAGATGCATATATCAGTGGGTGCCCAGCTTTGTGTGGGTGCTAGAGAAGATAAAGCTTTAGCTGGCAGACTTGCAAGCAAGTGCCTTTAACCACTGAGCCTTCTCCCTAGCCTCGAGTTACCTTTATACTCTTAAAGCCAGGATGAAAAACTAGTATACAGCATTTCTGAAATACATGCTCAATAAAATAAATTTTAAAGATGCCTAGCATAGAAACCAAAGCAGTATTATTTTATCCAATATGAGCATTATCTGGATATCCGTTAAATTTTGGCTTAAACAATCTGAATGATTTTAGCTGTATCTATTTAAAAAACAAAGTACTTTATTATTAAGAGCAAAGGGTATTAAAGTTTTAGCATTCTCAAGAATATTAACAAAGATCACTTATGGCTTGAGAAGCTTCACTTTTTCAAATAGTGGTGACCACTGGGATAACTCAAAAGATATCATAGTGCTGAGAAGAAATGACAGTGGAGTGTTCAGCACTGGGACATCTCTATCACACTTCCTGAAGCTCAGGGTCTATTACAGAAGAGGTGGCAGAAAGATTATAAGAGCCAGAGAAAGGGTAGGACTGCTTTCAACACAAACTTCCAGACACAAAATGGCCTTGATATTCATGACTTTGCAGTGTCTGATAATACCTACACAAAATGGGAGGAAAAAAATGACACCAAAACAAAACAGTGACTAATTGAGAGGGGAAGAGATATAAGGGAAGCTGGGGAGGGAATCTTAATGGTTTATGGTCTATAATTATGGAAACTATAAATAAAATTAAAAAATAATGCTAAAAGCCAGTTATGGTGCCACATGCTTATACTCCAAGAACCACTTGATAAACTGGGGTGAGAGGATTAATTAAAAATCTGGACTATAGGGCTGGAGAGATGGCTCGGCGGTTAAGGCACTTGCCTCCAGTGCCTAAAATCCCAGGTTCAATTCCCCAGGTCCCACATAAGCCAGACTCACAAGGTGGTGGCCCTAGTGCGCTCTCTCTCTCTCTCTCTCTCTCTCTCTCTCTCTCTCTCTCTCTCTCCTTGAAATTGAATAAAATATTTATATAAAAAATCTGGACTATACTAGATCTAATCTCAAAAACAGATCAAAATAATAATAAAATGAATACTGGGGATAGGACAAGATCATGTTGCAAAATACAAATAACAAGCTTTATAAACCCAACAAAGACCTCACCATACGTCTGAACAAACGTGAAAATTAAAAATAGATAAAGAGGGCGTGCGCAGGCCGCGCCGGTGCCTGCCTGCATTGCCGGCAGCATGTCGGCCCCATTCGAGGAGCGCAGCGGCGTGGTTCCGTGCGGCACGCCGTGGGGGCAGTGGTACCAGACCCTGGAGGAGGTGTTCATCGAGGTGCAGGTGCCCCCCGGCACGCGTGCGCAGGACGTGCAGTGCGGCCTGCACAGCCGCCACGTGGCCCTGGCCGTGGGCGGCCGCGAGATCCTCAAGGGAAAACTCTTTGATTCTACAATAGCTGATGAGGGAACGTGGACATTGGAATCTGAATATGCAGCTGACCCTTGGGTACAAGACCAAATGCAGAGAAAACTTACACTGGAGAGATTCCAGAAAGAAAATCCAGGGTTTGACTTCAGTGGAGCAGAAATCTCAGGAAACTACACAAAAGGCGGACCAGATTTCTCAAACCTTGAAAAGTGACTACTATTCTTTTTTCTTGCTACCTTCTGTGGATCCCAGCAGACAGCAGCCTGCAGCAACAATATGTGGTGGATGGAAAACATGGATGCCTGCAGCCAGTAATTGTGAAGCATTTAAATGTGGTCCTAAAAATTACATTCAAATTTGATTGACACAGGAAAATGTACCATGGGAAATGATGTATGTGGTAACTGATTTTCTTGGACTATTTTTGTTCAGCATGAAGTTTAATATGCTGTACTTTACTAATTTCATATTTAATTGTATTTTCATTACAAAAACATTAGAGTGCAGATAATACAGAAGGATGCCTTCAGAGAAATTAAGTTTTTCTTTTGGTGTGTCACAGGAATAATGTTCAATAAACTTTTCTACATAGAAAAAAAAATAGATAAAGAGATCTGGAGAGATGGTTTAGGGATTGAGGCGCTTGCCTGCAAAACAGAAGGACCTGAGTTTGATTCCCAGTACCCATGTAAAACCAGATGCACAAGGTGGCACATGTGTCTGGAGTTCATTTGCAGTGGCTGGAGGCCCTGGCCTGCCATTCTATCTTTTTTTTTTTTCTCTCTCTCTCTCTGGCCGCCTCTTTCTCTCTGTCACTCTATCTTAAATAAGTAAATTTTTTAAAAAATAGGAAAAGAGCAGGGTGTGGTAGCTCATTCTGATAATCCCAGCACTTGGTAGGCTGAGGGAGGAGGATTGTGCCATAAATTTTAGCCCAGCCTGGGTAACAGTGTGAGAAGATGCCTCAAAAAAAAAAAAAAAAGGCAGAACAAATATTTTATTATATGCATAGAGTCCACATTTAATACGTGTTGTGGTTTGAATCAGATGTCCCCATAAATTCAGTTTAGTCCCCAGCTGATGGCCATCTGGAAGGTAGTGTCTTGCTGGAAGAGGTGTGTTGTTGGAGATGTGCTTTGGGGTGTAATAGCCAGCTCCCCATTCCCAGGACTTGGGTCACTTGTTGCTAATTTCCACCTGCTGTGGCAAGGAATAATGTCCAGCCTCTGCTTTACCATACTTCCCCTGCCATCATAAAACTTCCCCCAGAGATTGTAAACCCAAATAAACCCTTTCCTCCCATCAGCTGCTTTTTGGTTGGGTATTATGTCTCAGCAACTCAAGGTAACTACAATTGTGATCATCTCCATGTAATCAACATTAAAAGAAGGAAGAACTCTTTAGGAAACAGTCCTGAATTGAGAAGGCAAACAATGAGCCTACAACTATCAGCTACTGTAAACACACAGCATAAATGTTTATAGGGACAGGAATGCTGAATGATTTATTCGTAATTCTGTTTATAAAGCATGATGGAAATAAAATGGGAGCTCATGGCTGCCAAGGGGCACACTTCTAGTAGGCACTATTCACAACAGAGACTATTCAAATGGTGCTGTTCTGTATGTAACCTATGCAACTTCAATACAGTGGTCCTATGTGAGCTCCACAGTAAGCCAGACATAGGTTTGGGACATGCCTCTTTTGAATTCTGGCTTTTGAAGAGTTAACTCCTGGAAGTCACAATGGTCTCATCTCTCTATGAAGAATGGTAAGATCCATCTCCCCAGAATGTTATCAGTTCAATTAGGTAATAATATGTATTTCAGTTACTGGGTTTTACTGATTAGCTCATTTAATTCTCATACTACAATGCTAGTAAAGCATCTAATTGTATGATTCAACTCCACTCTCAGGTCTTTCTACATAAACTGATGCCCTTACTAGACTTGAAAGTTAAAAAAGATATATAAGACCACATGGCTCATGACACAATAATAGTGGGATAGTTCAATACGATACTCATATCTAAATAAGGCTTCTAATTAAAAATCAACAAAGTGGGGCTAGAGTGATGGCTCAGTGGACAAAGTGCTTGCCACAGAAGTTTGAGTACCTGTGTTCAGACCTCCAGCACCCCCCCCCCCGACATATACACCAAAAACAAGCCAGTTGCTGTGGAAAGCATCTGTAATTGCAGTGAGTTTATAGCAGGAAGGGAGGCAGAGAATTTAAAGGAAGTTCATGGGCTAGGGATCCTGGCAAATGGAGTGGTGAACAAGAGTCCCTGACTCAAATAAGATAAAAGGCACAGGAAAGTTGTCCTCTAACATCAACCCATGTGCTATAGCAATATGGAACCATTCACACACAGGAACACAACACACATGCACCCATATAAGAACACATACATATTGTATCACAGAGCAATTAGATTTAACAGATAATTACAGATCATCACACCTAACAGATAAAAGAATGTATGTCTTTTCAGCGGCACATAGATACTTCTCTAAAATTGAACATATTGTAGGCCACAAAGCAAGTCGTAATAAAAAATTAAAATAATTTCCTGTATTTTATTGGACCATGATGGAATAAAACTAGAAATCAATAGCAGATTAAACTCTCAAAATACAGACCTACTTGACAATTGAACTATACATTTCTAAAATGAACTGTGGTCACTGAAGGAATGAGGGATGAAATTAAATTATTCCTAGAATCAAATGAAAATGAGAACACAAAGCTGGGCGTGGTGGCGCAGGCCTTTAATCCCAGCACTTGGGAGGCAGAGGTAGGAGGATCACCATGAGTTCAAGGCCACCCTGAGACTATATAGTGAATTCCAGGTCAGCCTGGGCTAGAATGAGACCCTACCTTGGAAAGAGAGAGAGAGAGAGAGAGAGAGAGAGAGAGAGAGAGAGAGAGAGAGAGAGAGAGAGAGAGAGAGAGAACACAAGCTCTGGGATATAACCATGATAGTCCTAAAAGGAAAGTTTACAGCTATAATTGCTAACTGATACCTATAATCCCAGCACTGGGGAGGCTGAGGTAGGAAGCTCATGGTGAGTTCAAAGTCAGTCTGGGCTACACAGTGAGTTCCAAGTCAGTCTTGGCTAGAGTGAGACTCTACCTCAAAAAAAATAAAACAAGGCCTGGTATGGTGGTGCTTAATCCTAGCACTTGGGAGGCAGAGGTTGGAGGTTCATCATGAATTTGAGGCCACCCTGAGACTGCATAGTGAATTCCAGGTCAGCAGGGGCTAGAGGAGACCTTACCTAGAAAAAACAAAAAAACAAAACCCACCACCATCACACTTATAATCAAATGAAAGAGAGATCAGGGTGTGGTAGCATAAGCCTGTAAACACAGCCCTTGAGTGATCAAGACAGAAGGATCCAAATTCAAGGATAACCTGGGCTACCCAGTAAGATCCCGTCACAAAAAAAAAAAAAAAAGGTAAACAAATCTCAACTAAATGACTTCAGGATGCTCCTCAAGAAAAGCCAGAAGAAGCTAAACTCAACATCAGGTTAGGCAAAATATAATAAAGGCAAAATAAAATAATAAGAAGTTAGTAAAATAAAGCAAAAGAACAATACAGAAAATTAAACATAAATTAACAAGACTGACCAACTCCTAGCCAAACTAACCAAAAGAAAGAGAAAGGAGCAAAATTAATAAAATTAGAGATTAGGGCTGGAGAGATGGTTCAGTGGTTAAAAGGCAAAGCCTGATGGCCCAGGTTCAATTCACAAGTACCCACGTAAAACCAGATAAATAAAGTGGGGCATGAATTTGGAGTTCATCTGCAGTGGCAAAAGGCCCTGGAACACCCAAATTCCCATTGTCTCTGCCTCTCTCTAATAAATAAGATAAAAATATTAAAAAGAAAAAGGAGTTGTTATAACCAACTCCAATGACACCTGTATCCAGGAACACTTTGAAATTTTATATTACAACAACTTGAAAAATTACGAAGAAATCGGTAAATTTCTAAATGCATATGGTCTAATAGAACTAAAGCTATAAGATATAAACAACCTGAACAGACCCATAACATGCAATGATAAGGAAGTAGTAATTAAAAGTCTCCCCATATAAGCCCAAGACTGATGTATTTACTGCTAAATTCTACCAAACTTTGAAGGAAGATCTATTACCAATACTCCACAAACTGTTATGCAAAGTCCAAGGAGAGGAAGAACACTTCCAAATTCATTCTACAAAACTAATTCAACCCTGACATCAATACTGCATAAAAACACAACAAAAATGAAAACTATAGGACAATCCTCTGAACACAGATGCAAAAATCCCCAACAAAATACTCACAAAATGCATACAAGATTACATTAAGAAGATCACACACCACGACCAAGTTGGTTTCATCTCAATGATGTGAGGGTATAAGTGTAATACATCATATAAATATACTTAGAGACCGAAATCACATGATTATCTCTATAGATGCAAAAAAGGCATTGAACAAAGTTCATCATGTCGTCATGATAAAAGTCCTGAAGGTGAGGCTGGACAGATTGTTCAGTGATTAGAGGTGCTTGCTTACAAAGCCTAATGGCTGGGTTCAATTCTCCAGTACCCATGTAAAGCCAGAATCACCTAACCACAGAGCTGAAAGACTTCTACAAGGATATTCTAAGGCACTGAATAAAAGAAACTAAAGAGGAAACCAGATGATAGAACCTCCATGCTCCTGAGCTGGCAGAATTAATATGATGCAGATGGCCAATACTACCAAAGGTAATATCAACACAATCAACACCAACAACACAAATAACAAGGGTCATATGAATACAATCTCCATTCTTCAAAGAACTGGAAGAAATAATCCTAAAATTTGTATAGAAACACAAAAGACCATGGATAGCTAACCAAATCAATTCTAAATAGAACGAGCTGGCAGTAGCATATTTACCTGACTTCAAGCTAAACTAAAGAACTATAGTGACAAAGATAGCATAGCATTGGTACAAAACCAAACATTCAGACCAATGGAACACAACAGAGGACTGTCAAAGTCAGCCACACGATGCTGGGATGAATCTCCCAATAAGGGGAGGAAAGGATTTATTAAAGCTACAGATCCAGGAGAAGTTCCATAATGGTAAAAGTGGCTGGCCTCTTTTCACATATTCAAGCAGAGAGAAACCCATCACCAGCATCATACAGGCACAAACAAAACAGGCAGGGGGAACAATGAGATTTCTCCCCCCTTTATATAGCCATAGGGCAGGGTGTTGTAACCATTTCCCAGACTTGTTGACTCCCTGAGACTCTGGAATTTCTTCCCTTCAGGAATTCAGGAATGCTGGTTTCTAGCTCCCCTGAGCTTTCTTACATCCTGTCCCCTACTGAGAGGGCTGCCTTCCTATAAACATCTTCGGAGACTCACATAAGATTATTAAAAAAGGTCAAGTTGACAACAAAATAAAATCATCACAAGGACCCAGAGATAAACGCACACAGTTATGGACATTTAATTTATGACAAAGGTGTCAAAAACATGCACGAAAACATGACAGCCTAGTCAATAAATGGTATTGAAAAACTAGATATCTACTTGCAGAAAAATGAAATATCAGTATCTTTCACCTTGCACAAAAATCAATTCAAGTTGGATCAAAGACCTTAACTCAAAACTGAAAATGCTAAAACTGCTAAAGGAAATCATAGGAAAAATTCTTCAAGACATATGTATCAGCAAGAAATTCCTGAATAGGACCTCAATAGCACAGGGATTAGCTCCAAGAATTTACAAATGAATATAATACCACAAAAAATAGAACTACTTGTTCATTTTTTTTCTTCACTGTACTAAAATGAGTACTAGGAACTCTAATTGGTCATTTTTCTTTAGTTTTTTGAGCATAGCAAAAGAAATAATCAACAGAATGGACAGTTTGCAGAATGTAAAAAATCTTTGCTGGCTATACTTCTGATAAGGGCTTAATATATAAAATATATAAATAACTATAAAAATGAAATGTAAAAAGACAACAGTTTTCCAAGAAATACAAATGGTCAATATTTTTAAGTGTTCAATGTCCTTAACATTCAGAGAAATGAAAATTAAAACTATGTTGAGATTCCTATCTATCCCATCTCACCCCAATCAAAATACATTAAAAAAAAGAAAAATGCTGTTGAAGATGTGGGAAAAGACGAGCCCATATCCACTGTAGTATAAATCTATACAATCAATAAGACTAAAAAGAATACACCCAAGGGAAACTATATTCTACTACAGAGATACAAGGGTATCCATGTGCCTTATAACTCTTTCACACTAGCAAAGAAATGGAATCAACCTAGTTGACCATCAACAGATGATTTAATAATGAAAATGTGGTACATAACAAAATGGAATATTTTTCAGGTATAAAGAAAAATGAAATTATGAAAATTGAAGGAAGCTATTTGGAACTAGAAAATATATTAAGTTAGATAACCTAGGCACAGAAAGACAAGCATTGTATACACTCTCTCATATGCTGATCCATGTGGTTTAAAAGTAAGTGTGGGCTTTGATATTCATGACTTTTCAGTGCCTGATAATATCTATGCAAGACCTTAATAGGAGGAAAAGATAATAACATCAAAATAAAACAGAGACTAATAGGGGGAAGATATGAGTGAGGGTAGGGTAGGAATTATAATGATTTATTGCCTCTAATTATGGAAGCTAGCAGTAAAAAGTTAAAAAACAAAAAACAGTAAGTGTGGGTAGAAGCCCAGAAATCAAAATGGGGCCCATGAGACAGGCTAAAAGAAAGATACATTGGGCCAGGCGTGGTGGCACACGCCTTTAATCCCAGCACTTGGGAGGCAGAGGTAGGAGGATTGCCGTGAGTTCAAGGCCACCCTGAGACTACATAGTGAATTCCAAGGTCAGCCTGGACTAGAGTGAGACCCTACCTCGAAAAACCAAAAAAGAGAAGAAGAAAAGATACTTTAAGAAGGGTTGTGGGGAGAGCAACAGAATATATGTTTATGAAAAGAAAGGTAGAATGGGGGGTAAACAAAGGGTACAGAAGAGAAAGGGGAGAGGGAGATGGGGGAGAAAAGCAATGGATAAGTATATAACATCTCAATTGAACATGCACAGTATTCTTGTCATTATTTCCTCAATATGACATTTACAATGCATTTTTATTATAATAAGTCTTATTTTAAAAACTGTCAAAATAATAAATTCTTGAAATAAAGAAAAAAATGGGCTGTAGAAATGGCTCAGTGGTTAAGGTATTTGCCTGAAAAGCCTAAGGACCCGGGTGCAATTCCCCAGTACCCATGTAAAGCCAGATGCACTAAGTGATACATGCATTTGGAGCTCATTTACAGTGGCTAGAGGCTCTGGTGCACCCATTCTCTCTGTCTCTCTTCTATCTCTCTCTCTGCTTGCAAATAAAAATTTTAAAAAAGAAAAAATTGAGATGGATGTAATGGCACACACCTTTAACCCCAGAACTCAGGAGGATCTCCATGAGTTTGAGGCCGCCCTGAGACTACATAGTGAATTTCAGGTCTACTTGGCTAGATTGAGACCCTACCTCAAAAATAACAGTAACAACAACAAGAAAAAACTCAACCATATCCTTTTTAAATATATCAAATAATATAGAGTAGAATTGGTTACAAGGGTATTTCCTTATGAGCAAAACTATATTTATGGAAACAAAGGACAAAGTGTTCCAGAGGCAACATCAGAGGCATTTCCTGGTCTCTGTTTTCTACTTCTAACTTTATAGCTCCTGTTTCCCTTCACTACTACAATACCAACTAGGATATGCCAGATATAAAAAGCTACTATTGACAGCTTGAGATCCTTTTCTGGAGAAGAATTAGGTCTTTAAGAAAGTGTTTAGGAAATAACTGGTGCATGAAAAATCCTGACATAATCAAAACACTAAAGAAAAATTCCAGATTACAGTTCCCAGTACTCTTATATTAGTGCAGGGAAAATATAAATGAAAATGATTCAAACTGAATTAATTCTGCTTTGTTTCAGTGTAAATGTTCAGCTATTAACAAGTATATACAGTTTGGATTTGTCAGAAAGTGAGGTATAAATGAACCAAAAGTCTAATTTAAATATTAGAAATTTAGTTATTAATCTCAAAATCCCTTCAAACTGTTTTGTTCTGGAGGAGGTTTTGCATGTGTTTGATTATTGACAGAATCTCACTTCCATAGCTCAGGGTAGCCTCAAACTCATGATCCTTTTACTTTAGCCACCACATCCAGTTCATCCACTCTGTGATCTTAGACAACCCCCTGAAAAACACTTTGAGCTTCACTTTTAAATGTAGCTATTCTGCTTATCTATCTCTATATCTTACCTTAGTAAGAAAAGAAAGAACCAAAGAATGAAAGCTACCCTTAGAAATTACTACTTCAAAATAAAGAGGCAAAAACAGAAATTTGATTTGTACTGAAAAATCTACTATATAGCTAGGAAAATGGTTCAGCAGAACACTGTCTGCCTAACTGTGTAAGGCCCTATTCTATCCATAGAGCTCAGACAGAGGAGATGGAGGGAATGGGAAGTCAACTGTAGAAACACTCAAAATATAAACAATAGGATTACAGGGAGATTTTATTTACTTTTCCTACTGGCTGATTTCTATCAAGCATAGATTTTTAAAATATTTTATTTATTTATTTGTGAGAGAGAGTGTATGTGTGAGAGAGAAAATCGGCGTGCCAGGGCCTCCAGCCACTGTAAATTAACTCTAGGCACATGGGCTATCTTGTGCATCTGGCTTTATATGGGTACTGGGGAATAGAACTCTGGTCCTTCTTCCTTGTAGGCAAACGCCTTAACCACTAAGTTATCTCTTCAGCCCAAGCAAACATTATTTTTATGATCATATTAAAGAAATGGCAAAGACTATTAGCATCTTGGAAAAAAATATACTTTACACAGTGGTACTGGTGCCAGGCTCTTTCAAACCTATAGTTCATACCACAAGAAACAGACTTCTTTCTATAGGAAGTTCTAAATACTTCTTCAGGACTGGTCAATTATTAGCTGCTCTTTGAAATCTTACTTTTCTTCTTTAGGCAACAACTGCATTCTTATACAGTTCTGCTCAGCTACACCCTAGCACTTGAATTTATCATGATGATATATATTCCCTGATGTGTCTCCACTCCTACTTCCTTAAGAAAAACTGGATTTGTGGTTCTCTAGGTAACTACCTGCTGAATGAATGACTATCATCACCAGTTCTACAATAGGTAATATCAGAATTGGGTCAGATAAATAGATATTAGTTTACTGAGATGGAGTGACTTTTGCATCTATTTTAATAAAGCATGACAACTTCTTCCAACTAAATAGTGTCAATTAGATTTTTCAAGAAAAGTATAAGGATTAAATAGCTTTAAAACTTCTCTATTTGGGCAGACCTGACCTCAAACAACATTCATATAGTATATTTAAGAGTTGAGATTCCTAACAAGAGCTCATAGTTGCCAGGTATGGTGGTACACACTTTAATCCTAACACTTGGGAGGTAGAAGTAGGAGGCCCAGCCTGGGGCCACAGAATGAGTTCCAGATCAGCTGGGGCTAGAGTGAGACCCTACCTTGGTGGGGGTAAGCAGCCAGACATGGTGGTGGTGCATGCCTTTAATCCCAGCACTGGGGAGGCAGAGGTAGGAGGATCACTGTGAGTTTGAGGCCACCCTGAGACTATATTCCAGGTCAGACTGGGCTAGAGCTAGACATTCAGTCAGATGAAGAAAATACACACATTCTAATTTTATGCCAAGTTCTTAGATTTGGTTTGTCAAAACATTTTATTAAGAGAAATGTCTGTGCTTATAAGTACATTGTACCATCACCTAACTTTTCCTTAAAGGACCTGCTTATATAACTTTACATATTGGAAGAAGGCATCCTTGACTCCTCTACCACCCTAAGTTTCCATTTCCTTTAGACTAATGCATATTTTTGCTCACCTGTACAAAAACATTCATCTAACTACATTGATGTTTCAAATAAATATAGCCACCAAATCACTCCAACTCCTTCATAAAGACTTGCATATGCTTGAGATATGTGCTTTACCACTAAGCCACACTCCCAGCTTAAGTGTTCCCTTCTTATTCAAGGTTATCTATTGAAATACTTCATAGCCTGGACGGCAAGTACGTTCTGCTAGAGTCATTTTGCAGTTGCTTCTGTAAGATGCCCTATACTATTATCAACTCAAAAGTATGCAGATAAGATAAACTCAAACTCAAGACATACATGGAAACAAGTCTGTGAGCAAAACTTCTCAACAAGTTTCCACTCCAAGCCAGTGTTCAAACTAATGAATATGTTTTATTTTCTTCACATGACTATACATAGACTTTTCCTCCATTAGGATGTAGCACCTAAGGATGTTTAGTAAGATCAAAGATCAGCTACCTCTCTTTCAAACCCAAAACTTATTTCATGACTAATTTAGCTATCAAAACTCTTCTTACCCCATTAAGACCTGAATATTCTGAGCCCATCAATGTTTTGACAGAGGATGGAGGAGGACAAAAAGAACAAGAGACATGAAAACAGAAGGACTACCTGGAAAAAGAAAAATGCTCCATGGAATAGTGATAGGGGTGGAACAAAAGATGGCAAAAGAATTGGAATATGGGCTGGGGAGATGGCTTAGCAGGTAAGGCGCTTGCTTGCAAAGCCTGACAACCCTGCTTTAATTCCCAGTATGCATGTAGAGCAAGATGCACAAAGTGGTACATGCATCTGAAGTTCATTTGCAGTGGGAAGAGGCCTTCGTATGCCCATTCTCTTTTTCTCTCCTTTCAAAGAAATAAAAGTTTTAATATTTTATGTTATTTGAGAGATAGAAAGAGGCAGAGAGTGAAAGAATGGGCATGCCAGGGTTTTCAGCCACTGCAAATAAACTCCAGAAGTCAGCACCACCCTGTGAATCTGGCTTTATGTGGGTACTGGGGAACTGAACCCAAGTCCTTCGGCTTGCCAGCAAGCGCTTTAACTGTTGAGCTAGCTATCTCTCCAGCTCAAAATTTTTTTTTGAAAATTAAAAAAAAAAGATTTAGGTAATTTATAGTCTCTTATGATCATCATGCTGCTTAGTAGAATCAAGATCTATGCTGCAAAATCAGTATTTCACTCGCTTTTATGATTGAATAATATATTTTAAAAGTATTTTTATTTGCAAGCAATGAGAGAAAGAAAGGAGAGAATGGGCACACCAGGGCCTCCAGCTGCTGTAAATGAACTCCAAATGCATGCACCACTTTGTGCATATTGCCGTATGTGGGTACTGGGGTTCCTAACACTGGTCTTTAGGCTTTTGGGGCAAGTGCCTTAACCACTGGAGCAATTTTTCAGCCTGACTGAATATTTAATTGCATACCACATTTTGTTTATACCTTAAGTAACTGATGGATACTGAAATTTTGTTATTTATTCTAATACTTTACTAAATATAATTTATAAATTCTATGAGTTGCTTCTTTTTACCTTTTTTCCTCCAAGGTAGGGTCTTGCTCTATCTAACCCAGGATGGCCTGGAATTCACTATGTAGTCTCAGGCTGGCCTCGAACTCATGGTGATTCTCCTACCTCTGCCTCCCTAGTGTTGGGATTAAAGGTGTGCACTAACAAGCCTGGCTTCTTTTTACTTTTTTTGATAATATATTTTAAAATACAAAAAATTTTAAAGGCCATAAAATCCAATTTATCTTTTTTCCTTTGTTGTTTGTATTCTTGGTGGGCTAGGGTCAATGGAGTTTTATTCTTATATTTCTAAGAAATTTATAGTTTTAGCTCTTACATTTAGGGCTATATTCTACAGATTTTTTGTTTTATTTTTATTTGTGTTTGTTCGCATACAATGATGTGCATGCCATGGTACACACGTGGAAGTCACAGGACTTTGAGGTGTCTGGGCACCACCTTCTTTAAGACAGGTTTTCTTGCCCCTGAAAACCAGACTGCAAATGAAAACTAGATGGCTCATGAGTTTCAGATTCTCCTCGCACTCTGCCTCCAAGTGATATATAGGCACGTTGTAATCACAGATGCTTTACATGGGTGCTGGGGAACGGAACCCCAGCTGATAGGCTTTGTAAGCAAGCACCTTTCACCACTGAGCTATCACCCAAGTTCCTATTTTCCTTTTTTTGAGAGAAGGGGCTCACCCAATCATAGAACAGGATGGCTTCAAACTTCCCACAATGTTTTTTTTTTCTTTTGGATCTTTTTTTTTCTTCTGAGACGGTCTCATGTCATGTAGCTTGGGATAGCCTTGAACTTGCTATGTAACCAAGAATGAGCATGATATTCTGATTCTCCTGTCTCTATCTCCCAAGTGCTGGGATTACAGGCATGAGTCACCACACAGGGCAACTGTGGGAAATTACTATTAATATTCTTTAAACAGGTAAGGCACAGGATATTTACTGAGAAAAAGGTGGAAAAGCTCCAAATTATCAGGGCAAACAAACTCAGGATTTTGGCCAGCATCCAAAGAGAATGAAAGGAATAAAGAAAAGTTACACTTCCTGAGTTAGGAGCTCAGAAAAGCAGGCAATCTCAGCAGTGAAGATTTGTGAGCAACTGCCCCAAATAAATACAAATAAGTATAATTTATAAAATACACAGTCACATTACTATTTATAAATTATACTTATTTATTTGTATTTATTTGGTGTACTATTTATAAATTATACTTATTTATTTGTATTTATTTGGTGTCTATCATTTAGTTATTTGAGTTGTGTGTGTCTCTCTGCAGGCATGCACATACCATGGAGCATGTGTAGAGGGTCAGAGAACAACTTATGGGTTGGTTTCTGTGTTCCACCTCATTTGAGGCAGGGTATCTCATTACTAACCACAAAGTTCACAAGCTTCTAGAAAATTTTCCTAGCTCTACTTCCACTATAGGCACCTGGGATTGACACCACCCAAAGATTCCAACTTTAATGTGGGGTCTGGGGATTTGAACTCAGGTTGTGTGGTGAGACCAACATTCACTGAGTCATCGCTTCAGCCCATATTTTATAAATTTTAAGATGTTGTGACTTAATTATAAAAGATCTAAGTATTCTCTGATATTTTATTCTGGGAAGTTAGTAATAAATTAATATAAAGTCTTATTAACTTTATCTGATAAAATTCAGAAAGGCCATTTAAACTTGGGCTTTCCTTTGGGTGCTTTTAGAATTATCAATTCAATTTCTTTACTTTTCATATATTTATGTAGAATATATATTTTGTTAGCATTTTTCTAGAAATGTGTATACAGTGTTCCTTTATGGTTCTTTTTCCCCCTTTTTTGGTTTCAAATTTGTTATGTAACTAAGACTATCCTTGAACTGATTATCCTACCAACATTTCCAAAATATCATGCCCAGCTCGCTAGATTCTTTATATTTGTGTAAGCTTAGTATAATGCCCCCTCTTCAAGCACATATTTGGATTATGATTTTAATATAGTATGATAGTCTTTACCTTTTGAGTAAAATGCTAAAAAAAATTAACATTTGACGCTACTGTTATTGCTGGATTTAGTTTTGCTGTTTTGTTTTTACATGTACTGTGGGGTTTTTTTTTTTTGTTTTTCTATTTCCACTTTAGTACTTTCTTTTGTATTTGACAAATGTTTTCTAATGTAGCATTTCCATTTTTTAGTCATTTTCATGCATATATATTTAAGCTGTTTTATTTTTAAGTAATTAATTTAGTTATTTATTTTGTTTTTTTTTTTGAGGTAGGGTCTTGCTCTAGCCCAGGATGACCTGAAATTCACTATATAGTCTCAGTGTGGCCTCGAACTCATGACAATCCTACTCCTGCCTCCCAAGTGCTGTGGTTAAAGGTGTGCGCCACCACACTCAGGTATATTTAAGTTATAGCCTTAACTTAACTGTTACTCTAGGAATACCCCACATACACCTTAATTTATCAGAATTAACTTCTGATTTATGGTAACCTAATCACATTGTAACATGAAAATATTATTCATATATAGCTCTATTCCTGTTCCTTTCTGTATTATTCTTAAAAATACCACATCTATAAATGCTAGAAACCAACTAATACATTGTTGTAATTGTCACTTCAAATAACTTCATAAACATTTTTAATGACATTGGGAGAATGACACATCTTTGTAGCTTTTATTATATTAACCTTTTGGAGTGGTTTGAATGTAAAATATTCCCAATAGCCTCATACGTTTGTGATTAAGCTTCATACTTAGCTCGTGTAACTTTTAGAAGATGGAGCCTTGCTGGAAGAGGTGTGTCATTAAGGATAAGGCCTTGAAATTATGTATTTTAGCCTAACTTGTTATTGCTATGCTAGTTCACTTTTTCTGCTTCTTCCTTGCTATGTGACTATGTGAGCCAGCTTTCCTGCTGCTTTCCCTTTCCTGATGAAATTTCCCCTCAATACTATAAACTGAAGCTGTGCATGGTGGCGCATGCCTTTAATCCTAGCACTTGGGAGCCAGAGGTAGGTAGATTGCTGTGAGTTTGAGGTCACCCTGAGTCTACATAATGAATTCCAGGTCAGCTTGAGCTAGTGCGAGACCCTACCTCACAAAACTAAAAAGAAAAAAAACTATAAACCAGAAAAAAACTTTTATTCCATAAGCTGCTTCAGGTCAGGTATTTTGTTCGGTTATGAGAAGGTAATTGCTCCACCTTCTTATTTATCACTTCTGGTTCTCATTTGTTCTTATGAATTTGATTTACCATATGGAATGATTTCCCGAGGAAAATGTAATTTTGTTACTATCTACCTCCTTTGTCCTGTTATTTGAAAATATATTCCAACAATACTTTACATGTGTTCTATATATTCCAAAAAGGGAATAAAATGTGTGCATACATACATACATACATACATACACACAGACACACATATTGTTTTGATTACTGTTACATCTCTAAGTGGAGCCAGTCTATAAGAAACAAGTTTTTAAATGGCAAACGTGCACCTCATGTGTTACACATTGACAATTCAAACAACAGCTTAATACAAATATTAATAGTAACTTATATGTTTGGTAATCAACTGTTTCAGTGTTAGTAGTATATTTGTTCTGGGGTGCCATGAACTGTGCCCATCAGATAGCAACCTCTACTTATAAATGTGGTGTTGTGACTGATCCTCTACCTACTGTTTCTGTGTCCCTTCTCCTTAGGCCTCCTTTTTCCCTGAGACCCAATATTGAAATTAGGCTAATTACCAACACTACAGTGTCCTTTAAGTGTACAAGTGAAAGAAGGCCAAGTATATCTCTCAATTTAAGTCAACATCCAGAAATGCTTAAGTGAGTAAGAAAGGTATATCCAAAGCAAACAAACCATAAACCAGGCTTCTTGGACTAAACAATTAGTCTAATTCTGAATGTAAAGGAAAAGTTCTTAAAAGAAAATAAGAGTACTTCAGAAAACATATATGACAAGCATATACTGGAGCTGGGAAGCTGGCTCAGTGGTTAAAGGCACTTACGTGCAGTCTCCCAGCCCAGGTTTGGCCCAGGTTCAAATTCCTAGTACCCATGTAGAGCCAGATGCAAAGTGGAACATGTATCTGGAGTGCATTTGCAGTGGCAAGAGGCCCTTCCTTTCTCTCTATCCTTGAAAATAAAAAAAATATTTTTTTTTCAAATTGACAAATATTGCCAGGCTTAGTTTGGTTGTGCATACCTTTAATCCCAGCAGTTGGCATGCTGAAGTAGGAGAATCACTGTGAGTTCAAGGCCAGCCTGAGACTACATAGTGAATTCTAGGCCAGCCTGGGCTAGAGTGAGACCTACCTTGAAAACCAAAAAAAAAAAATCAAACAAACAAAAAACAAATATTGCCTGCTATATTATAGGTGGTGTATACCTGTAATGCCAGCTAGGAAGGCTAAGACAAGAAGATCACAAGTTTGAGGCCAGTCTGGACTACATAGCAAGACCCAGCTTCAAAATAATTAAATAAATAAATGAATGAATGAATACCAAAGCCTTATTGGTAATAGAAAAAGTTTAGTAATCTGTATTTGGTAATGAACTACAGAAATGATAGTATAGTTTTAGTAATCTCTATTTGGGAGCATGAAGAGGATCAAGTGGAAAAAAGAAAGAAATAAGAGTGTAATAGATGGTGAATATAATCAAAGTACATTATATACATGTAGAAAAATGTCAAAATGGGGCCTGCAGAGATTGCTCAGTGGCTAAAGGTGTTTGCCTGCAAAGCCTGTTGACTGAAGTTCAATCCTCAGTACCCACATAAAGCCAGATACAAAAATCTGGTACATTTATCTGTTATCCCAAGGTGCCTATGATAATGGGAGTTGGAGCCAGGAGAATATGAAGCTCTTGGATCAGCTAGACTTGCATTCCTTTGTAGAAGAAAGAGAACATGTTTCAAAGAAGGTGGAAGAAGAGCAAAGACACCTTATGGTTGTCCTTTGACCTCCACATGTACACCATGGCACATCCATATGTTCACAATGAAATTAAAGAAAGAAAATGTCACAATCAAATCCATCATATTTAATTAATATATGCTAATAAACTATAAAAAAAGAAAGCCTACTCAAAATAGAAGATCAAACCATTTATACATTCCTTTAAAGCAACACAATCCAGAAGATGATCCTATGATGGTTGAGAGAGGGGAGGAAGCTGGAGAAGAAAAGTTTGAAGCTAGCCAAGGTTTATAGAAAAAAGTCATCTCTATAAAATAAATGTGCTAGGTGAAGAAGCCAGTGCAAATGCAGACATTCTCCTGAAGACAGGGCTAACACAACTGATGCAGGTAGCTACATTAAACAAAAGTTTTCAATGTAGATGAAATAGTCTCATACTGGGAGAAGATGCCCTCATGACATTGATAGCTAGAGAAGAAAAATCAATGCTGCCTTCAAAGGTCCTAAGGAGAGACTGGCACTTTGTTAGGGACTGGTGCAGTGGTTTTAAATTAAAGCCAATGTTCACTTACTATCCTAAAATATATCCTAGGGCCCTTACATATTAGTCAATATATTCTGCCTGTGTTCTACAAGTAGAGCCAAGCCTGCTTGATATCTGTTTATATCATTTACGATCACTGTTAAGACCTAAAAAAAAAAAAATGCCTTTCAAGATATTACTCCTTATTGACATTGCACCTAGTCACCCAAGAACTCTGATGGGATGTACAAGGAAATTGTTTTCATGTTCACTAATTCAACATCCATTCTGCAAAATATCAACATTAATGTAATTTGGAAGCAGTTGAATGAAAATTTTAATAGATGATTTTATTTATTTGCAAGCAGGGAGAGGGATAGTGAGAGAAAGGGAAAGAGTGTACTAGGGCCTCGAACAACTGCAAAAATGAACTCCAGATGCATGTGTCACTTTGTGCATCTAGCTTTACATGGGTACTGGGAATCAACCCTGGGTTGTTAGGCTTTGTAGTCAAGCATCTTAACCACTGAACAATCTCTCCAAGCCCCTCTAATGGATGATTTTGAGAGTCCCTAGACTTCAGTGGAGAAAGTAACTGCAGATGACTGGGAAAAAGGAAGAGGAGTAGGATTCAATGGAACTTAAAGTGGATCTCATAATAAAAGCTTAATGGGTGAGGAGTTGCTTCTAACAGATGAACAAACAAGTGATTGTTTTTGGCATGTATGCACAATGTCTGCACATGCATGAACAGTTGCACACCCCAGCCAGTCAGAATGGCTATCAATTAGCCCTTTCCCAAAGAACTAGGATTACAGATGTGTGCGATCATGCCTGACTTTTACCATGCATGATGGGAACAGAACTCAGGCCCTTCTGGCCCTCATACTTGTAATAGCAAGCACTCTTACCCACTGAGCCATCTCCCTAGCTGGCAAGAGGGTTTTTTTGAATAGCATCTATGCCTGATTGAGACACTATGAATACTGCTGGGATGACAACAGAAGATTTAGAATATTTTAAAACCCTCACTGATTTGCTTGCAAAGACTGATTTCAACTTTGAAAAAAGTTCTATGAGCAAAATGCTCTCATTTAGCATTGCATGCGACAGAAAAATCTTGTGTGAAAAAGAATGAAGAGTCAATCCATGCAGCAACTTCATTGCTGTCTATTTTAATAAATTGCTATGGCCACCCTAAATTTCAGAAGCCACCAGCCTAATTAGTCAAGCACCATCAACAACTATGAAGAGGTTCTCCACCAGCAAGAAGATCACTAAAACTACTAAAAGCAAAAACTCTCCAAAAAGGCTAAGGTGATTTTCGCCATTTCTTTTAGCAACAAAGCATTTTCAAATTAAGGTTTTCTTTTTCTAAGAAAAAAATAGATTCAACTAAGACTACAGTAGAGTATAAATACAATAAAAATAGTGTGGTGCTGCACAACCAGAATATTTGTTTGCTTTATTGTGACATTCACCTTTGTGGTAGTTTGCATTTATGTCCCCCAGACTACGGTGTTTTATTAAAGTTGTAACTTGGATTTCCAGCCACCTGGCTGGAAGAGGTGTCACTGGGGACAGATCCTGGGGTCCAGCCCTAAGGTGTGTTTGAGGGTGGATCTGATTTCCTGCCTAAAGGTATGCAGAGTGGGTTTGAGCCCTGCCTCAGTCCCTGCTACCTTGTTGCCAATTTTGTGGTTGTAATTTTTGGTGTCTACTGGCTGGTGATGGTTTCTGTTTGGATGTATGGAAGCAACTTCTTTTGCTATTTGATGGAACTTTCCCTGGATCTGTAAGCTTGAACTAAATCCTTTCCTCCCCCGTAAAATGTGCCTGGTTTGAATGTTCATCTCAGCAACGTGGAAAGGACTACAACAACCTTCTTATAGTGGTCTAGAAGCAACTCTCAGTATGTTCAAGGTGTCTTAAACAGGTTGGTTGGCAGTTTTTTCTTCATCTGCCTTGGCAGCTTCTCTTGGAGCACTCTGCAATGTGTTCTCCCACTGGCTTCTTGCCTCCACTGCTTTTGCTGAGAAACTACCCACAAATATTTTTGGATTTCTCTTGGCAATTATGAGTGACTTAGCTGTCCCCAAGACTTTTTCCTGGTCTTTGGCTTATTGCCTTTCAATCAATTTGGAGTACTTTCAGGTTCTTTTTCAATATTCATATTTCTCTCTATTACAAATATGTTGACTCATTTTAAAGTGTTCCATATTTCTCTGAGACCTTGTTTACTATTATTTCTTCTTTCTGTTCTTTGGGTAATTTCTACTAATCTTCAAGTTCATGAATTCTTTCTACGGCAGTTGTTACTGTTGAGGCCTTCTAGTGGAGTTTTCTTTTCAATTACTATACTTTTCAATTCTAGAATCTCCATATGGTTCTTTTAAAATAATTTCTACCTCCTTACTAATATTTTCTATTCAATGTCACTGTCATCTACACATCTTTTCTACAAGCACGGATTCTTTAATTTGTTGAGCATAAAGACTACTTTTGAAAGCTTTATGTGTTCAATATTCAATAACCATTAGCTGGCAATGTCACTTGGCTGCTTTCTTGTTTCTTTGCATGTCTCACAGATTTTTTGTTGGAAATAAAGACATTTTAAACAATATGATATGCAAACTTGGGATTCTGGTGTCCCCCCACTTCAGCACTGACTATACTATTTTAGTAGTCTATTCTTCCACACTGGCAGTTAAGGTGCTGATGGTCCTGGGGATTCAGACTTGGAACTACCACAGTGACTCTGCTAAGAGTGGCTTTGGCAGGGCTCTCTCAATTTCTTTTCTTTCCTTTTTTTTTTTTTTTTTTTTTTTTTTTTTTTTTTTTTTTTTTTTTTTTTTTTTTTTTTTTTTGGTTTTTTAAGGTAGGGTCTCGCTCTATTCCAGGCTGACCTAGAATTCACTATGTAGTCTCAGGGTAGCCTTCAACTCATGGCAATCCTCCTACCTCTGCCTCCCAAGTGCTGGGATTAAAGCCATGCGCCACCACACCCAGCTTTCTCTCAGTTTCTATAAGCACACATACTTGTGTGCTCCATTATCCCCAGTGTTAGTTGAGTGCTCTACTTCAATAATGCACCACTGCACCAATCAACCGATTCATTAACTGAACCAATCAAATTTGGGTCCTTTTGAAAGGAAAGTTGCCAAAGTTAACATGTGAGATTTGCTTTTATCCTTGGTAGTGCCCTCCCAGCTTTTCCTGTTGTTCACAGGCAAATTAGTGGTCTGTTGTAATTTCAATGTCCAATCTACCCATCTTCTTATATTACCTTTCATTACAAATTCCACTATTTTTGAGAGTAAACTGAGGCTTGAACTTCTAAAACTTCCTTTGGGAAGACATTTAGAGCTTTTTGTTTTGATTTGTTTTTCAAGGTAGGGTCTCACTCTAGCCCAGGTTGACCTGGAATTCACTATGTAGTCTCAGGGTGGCTTCCAACCTACTACCTCTGCCTCCCGAAAGCTGAGATGACACCATGCCCGGCTCACTTAGAGCTATTTATGGCTTTCTTTGCCCAGTAGGGAAAAAAAATTCTGTGAACCCTACCTCTAGAGGAACAAATGGGGTCAATGCAGCTCATGACCTCATAGATGACATCTTTATTTTAGTTGCTTTGCCAAAAGAAAAGCCACTATCTCAGGAAAAAGGACTAGCAGAGAAAGAGCCTTCAGGTTAGTCACACTTAGACAGCAACAAGCAGCTGGAGATTGGGTAAGAAATACTGAATGCTACTCTTCCCCAGGAAGAACCCTCAGAATGAGAGCAGGAGTAAAGGAATCTCATCTTCTTGACTAGACCAGTCTAAAGAGAATTTAATCTCAGTCAGGAGAGATAGAAAGAAAGGGCTGGGCAGATTGTTATAGCTCTTCCTGAGTTTTAGTAAATTTTCTTGAATTAAGGTTTCTTCATTTGCTGTATCTCCTTTTGAACATTTCCAGAGACTTGAAATGTTATTTTTGTTTTTAAATAATTGTTGCCATACCATGTGTAGTGGTGCACACATTTAATCCCAGCACTCGGGAGGCCAGACTGGGACTACAAAGTTTCAGGTCAAGCTGGGCTAGAGACCTTACTTTGAAAAAAGCCAAATAAATAAAATAATATAACTGTCACCAGTTTTGCTGGAAACAGGATGTGCTGGAAGTCCATCTCAGCCAGTGAGCTTTCAAAATGTAAATAAGGTATTATACTAAATAAATTTCAAAACTTCTCTTCATATTTAGAACCAAGTCTAAATTTCCTATAAATTCTACCTGATTCCACACGTCATAGGCCCTGCCCACCACTGGACCTCATCCCTTGCCACTTTACTTTGCTTATTATGCTCTAACCTCTACACTTTGGCAGTTCCCTTTGGAAAGATTTCCCCCCCAAATTTTTTTCCTTGGCTATCTTATTTATTTTATTTAAGTATTACCTCAAAGGGCATCTCTTTTTTTTTTTCCTTCTCCCATACACCCTTTTTTGGGGCTGAAGATTGAACCCATTGACTTGAACATGTTATGCAAGTGCTCAGTGCTCTACACATCTTCCATTGCTCAATACCTTCTCCAAAATAGTCAATGTTACTCACTATTTTTACTGTTTTTATTAACTCCTTTACACATTTATGAGTGAGATTAAGAATGTTTACAAAATTTTGACAAAAATTTATACAATCAAAAAAAAAACAAACTTAAAAAAATTTTTTAAAACTTAATATTCACTCTTTATCTGTGTATCCTTTGTTTTTCTTCACATATTACCTGATATATTTATTTTCTTCATTTGTTTATAGTCTCTTTCCCTTATTAGAAGCAAAGCTCTAAGAAGGCAGGGGTCTTTGCTTGTGCTGTTCACCACTATATCCCAAGTATTTAGCAAAGATATTGAATAAACATTTGTTGAATGAACAGATGTAAACAGAAATTAGAATATTGAAATTACTTGCATTTTTTAGTAACAGAAATTTGTTTTCATTTATGTACAGAAAGAGTAGATTAACAACAGATTGTAGGAAAATATTTAATAGTTATATGACTGAGAATAGATAAACAGAATGTTCAAAGGCCAAGTATTTACAGTTCTGTTTTAGTTATCCTAAACTTTACTTTCTTAAGAATAGCATTGCTGATCTGCCAGTGTACTTAAACTACAGACACTAGGCACAAAATAAGCAAACACCTCTAGTTAGAAAAGTAAAATGAATACTAGAGTTATACATATTTATACCATACTAGTTTTGGCAGGGGTTTTGAAAATTTAAAAGAAGTTACTTAAAGTAAGGTCCTTAATTAAATATAAATCTCTCATTAAGTATATACAAAACTCACATTATAAAAAAAGAAGTATATTAATTACATGTTCTCACCCACCCCCAATAGCCCCTTTCTATTAAGGCCTAGTTATGCAACGGGCTTAGGAAGGCCAAGCAAAGTAGACTGAGTTATGAACTTTTACCTTGAGTCCTGTTTTCTCATCATCACTTCCATTATTTGTAGGTGGTGTATCATCTCCTTGCCTGGAAACCAAGACAAAATCTTCACTATTAAGAGTAGACACTGAGTCTGAGGAGATACTGATTTTTCCAACAGAAGCTTTGTCATCCATAACTCAAGAATGAGGCTCAACTCATGAATGATTAAATATTTTAATGCCTGAAAAACAAAAACCATAAAGATACTCATATAGAATGTCTGTTATATATTTAGTTATGCTCTAATTCTTACCAAAACAAATGGGAAAAAAAACTCTTCAAAAACTGCTTCCAAAATATTTTCCCAGAATGTTATGGTATGTGGGTCAAGATATTTCAGATTCCAAATAAATAAAACACACTCTTTTTAGAATAACTCTGCCTACCTATAATGGTATCTTGGGCATATGTCATGGCTTACAAAAATAATGAAATTCACTAAATTATTTGTATCCTCTAACTTGTAAGGGTGTACACATAAAAATGAAATTATGAATACACTGAAAGCATAAATTAAGAACTGAAGTTGAAAATACTATGATGGCTATAAACAAACAAAATTTCACATTAACACCCAAGAGAAAAATTCAAGACAGGGAAATCCCTTCCACTCAATATTCAATCCTCTCACAGCCCAGTTTCTCAGAACTCAATTAAGAATGAGCATTATACAATAAATGGGTTGCATGCCAAAAATGCCAAGGGGGAAAAAAAGATGTGTCACTTATGGAAAACCATTTGAATACTTATTGACTCCTAGAATAAATCAAATTCATCTACAATTTTTAAAAACTGTTTTTGTATTCTCTGTGTCAATGTTTCCATCTGGCTGCCAAAACATCAACAGAACAAAACATGATATTGAATGTCTTCAGCATATTAAGAAAGCCCAACAGCTCTATGTTCATCACACTGATAAGGTTTTCAATGTTTAATCTCTAACTTAAGTCCTTTCACTTTGAATTTTTCATTGAATATATATTTTATTAAACACACACCATGTGCCAGACATTATTTTCTCTTCCAAGGCCCAAATAAAGGACCTAGCACCAACAATTACACAATCCCCAAGTATTACACTTGAAAGAAAACTTAGAAATCATCAATATTGGGCTGGGGTGATTGCGCAGTAGTTAAAGGTGCTTGCTTGCAAAGCCTGACATCCTAGGTTCAATTCCCCAGAACCCACACAAAGCCATTTGTACAAAGTGGCACATGTGTCTTGAGTTCATTCATTTACAGTGGCAAGAGGCCCTAGTGTGCCCATTCTGTTTCTTCCTATCTTTCTCTCTCCTACTTTCCTCTCTCTTGAAAATAAATAAATTAGAAATCATCAATAAACAGATAAGGAAACAGCAATCCCAAGAGAAGGAAGGCCATTTAAACTAGCTAATAAGACAACTAAGGGTGGAATTTTGTGCTCTTCACTTGTTGCCTATTTTGTATTTTCCCTCATAAAGACTATCAAGGGTCTAGACATATAAGAACAAAGTTAAAAACATAATTTAGACAGGAGTGATGCCACATGTTGGTAATCCCAGCACTCAGAAGACTGAAGCAGGAAGATTTTGAGTATGAGGGCAGCCTGGGCTACCTAGTTACACTGTCACAAAATTAAATGAATGAATGACAGGTATATAAATATAGTACAGCCCTGAAAAATAACTTAAAATGCTCTTCTGAAAACACAAAATAAAATGTTTAATTCTTTGTACAAATACTCCACTGAGCATCTAGTATAGGAAAGCGAGGTATGATAAGAAAAATATAATGAACTTCACCCAAAAGAAGTTTCTGGTTTAGCAGAGAAAGAGGCAAATTGTACACGTTAACAGATATTGATTTAAGGTAATGAATTATGAGGACATATTGGCATAAGAATTAACTTAGATACACACACACACACACATACAAAATCATCCTCCAGATCATCCTGGAATGGTTCCCTTGCTTGATCTAAACTTCCTCCTCTCAATCTACTGGTTCATTCTCATTTGAATTAACTGAGTTGCTTCCCTTACTGATGCTATAAATATTATCAATGTTCTCACAGCATCTGTAACTCTTATTTTTTTCACACTAGGGTCTCACTCTAGCCCAGACTGACCTGGAATTCATTATGTAGTCTGAGGCTGGCTTTGAACCCACATTGATTCTCCTACCTCTGCCTCCTATGTGCTGGGATTAAAGGTATATGCCATCATGCCTGATCTTATTTATTTATTTGCAAGTGGGGAGCGTGTGGGGGAAGGGGTGGTAATGAATGGGTGTGCCAGCACCTGTACCCACTGTAAATAAACTGCAGATACATGTGCCACTTTGTACATCTGGCTTTATGAAGGTACTGGGGAATCAAATCTGAGTGGTCAAGCTTTTCAGGCAAGCACGTTAACTGCTGAGTCATTTCTCCCGCTCTCTCACAGCATCTATAACCTGATTTTTAAAAAAAATAATCTTATGTTGTGCTGTAATTTGATGGTGAGTGCTTCTTATTCTATCTTTACATTGCCACTTCAAAGATGAGAAAATTAAGATTGAAAGGGATGGTGTAATTTAGGAAGGTAAAACTGATTCCTCTGTGTGTCCAAAACCTGTAATCTATTATAACGCCTTCTTTAAACTTTTATTGGTAACTTTAATATATAAGCATACTCTAATTTGGTCATGTTCCCATTATGTGATTCTCTTTGTACCCTCTGCCCTGCCCACATTCCATTGAGGACCCTCCTCATTCAGGCCTTGTCCCCAACTAGTACTGAGTAAAGACATCTTTCTTAGAACTTATGTTTTAAATTAGGTTTTCATGCTCAAGTAGAATTTCATTCACCTTTTAAAATAATAATAATGGGTCTGGGGAGACGGCTTAGTGGTTAAATGTGCTTGCTTGCAAAATCCACTGGCCCGGCGTCAATTCTCCAATACCAAAAGCCAGATGCATTGCACAATGTGGGGCATGCTTCTGGAGTTCATTTGCAGTGGCAAGCCTAGCATGTCCATATTCATTTTCATTCTCTCCCTCCTCACATATAAAAAATTATTTTAAAAATTAATTAAAATGTGAAAAATAATATAACAAAAGATGTGAGAAAATTATTTAAAAACATGATCTCAAAAATTAACAACTTTCAATAATTTTCAGGGGTCAAAAGTATTTAGAAGCAAGCACCTTTAACTGGTGAGCCATTTCTTCAGCCCCACAATTTGGTATTTACCATATAGAACTAAGTCCCACCTATTTTCTTTGAGGAATAGAAAGGAAAATACACACTGTAAGATACTTCACTGTTTTTTTTTTTTGAAACTGAAAGTAACTGAATCATTCATCAGCAATGAGATCAAAACACTAAGTAGTACAGAAAAAAAAAATCACAAAGTAGGATTCCTTTTTTCTGGCCTCCATGGAACGAAATTAAGTCTATGAACTGTGGATCAAACCACTCTTCCCAGTCCTCCAAGGTGAAGCGATATTCTAGAACTTCACATACTTCTGGCAATATTCTAGAGATTCACAATTTCTGTCATTTTAATCTTACTAGGGGCTGGAGTGGAGACAGTATCACTCCAGGATGATCTCAGACTTGTGATCCTGCTGAATGCTGGAATTGCAATCATGGGTCACACATGGCTAAGGCCACCTTTTATGAAATGACAGTAACAGTAGCACTCACATTTGTAATAGTGAATATTGTAGTCAACTTTCTAGTTGCTGCATAAAAGAACCCAACCAAAAGCAGTTTGGAAGGAATGGGTTTACTTTGGCTTACAGACTCAAGGGGAAACTCCACCATGGCAGGGAAACGTCATGAGCAGAGGGGTGGACATCACCTCCGCCACAGCACTGCAAACAGCAGCAGGAAGGTGTGCCAAATACTTACAAGGGGAAGCTGGTTTATAATACCCATAAGCCTGCCCCCAATAACACAGCTCCAGCGAGGTTCTAATGCCCAAACTGCCATCAGATGGGGATCGAGCATTCAGAACACAATTGTTTGTGGGGGACACCTGTATCAAACTATGACAGTCTGTCCCTGGCCCCCACAAACTAATAATCATACATGATGTAAAATGCAATGCATTCAGCTCAACTCCATAAGTCCCCATGGTTTTTCTTTCAAATGAGTCATAAAACCAAAAAGCAAACCCATGATGGCACAGAACATTTACATTGTAAAAGATAACATGAGGCATGGCAAAACCAGATTGAACCAATAGAAGAATTAAAACAAGCAGGGCAACATCAAACTCTTAACTCCAAGTTCAATAATTCTAACCAGTAACAAGTCTGTTGGAGATCCAATTCTGCCCCACCAGCTTGGCTACTCAGTCCGGGAAAACTTCATTTGATGCTGGGAACTCTCCTTAGCAGACATCCATAGTCCTGGCATTTTGTTGGACTCCACTGCAATCCACAGTTCATCGTCATAG
The DNA here is from genome assembly GCA_004024765.1 of Zapus hudsonius. Classification (NCBI taxonomy): domain Eukaryota; kingdom Metazoa; phylum Chordata; class Mammalia; order Rodentia; family Dipodidae; genus Zapus; species Zapus hudsonius. Next base: position 9,337 of record PVHP010007411.1, on the reverse strand, counting down.
CTCCATTGGGCCTACACCTGCTTAACAATGCCCATGGCCAAAAAATGTGTTGCAAATCCAATGACCCTCTCCTTTTACAGAAGTGATGAGTCTTAGAATTTGCTATTACCAAGAGGATCACGTTGGTAAATTCAAATTCTGGAATGCTTCTGTTTTTATTTCTATTTAATAGTCATTTGAGATGCTAGGTTGTTTCCTTTATTTACTAGCTTCCTGCATCATACTCAAATTCTATCGTGTTACATGCTTACTTCATCTAACTTTCTGTTGCTTGTGGGACCTTGCTGAGAGGCATGGAGGACACAGAGTTAAAGGAAAGTTGAGACTGGCCTGGAACCCAATAATCTCATCCTGAGACCAGCAGGAGTTTGGCTGACTCCTTTGCTCCCCAACCTCCAGCCACCTGGCAGGCCCCAGCAAACCCTGATAAGCCCAGGCAATTCAAGGCCTGAGTTTACTGGAGTTCACATAATTCAGCTATCAGTTAATAGCAGGCCCAGGAAATGAGAAAGGTCTTCCAGTTTATCTATGCAGCTGGCTCCTGCCAATCCTTTCAGGAGACATCCAAAGGCCACCCTGCCCCCGCCAATCCCCTTGCCACTCATCCCCCTGCCTCTCCTCTCCCTTCTGCATAAAAGCACCCTCCCCAACCTAATATATGAGCTGCTCACTAAAACTGTCTCTGGACAGTCTTCAAGGTTGTCCCAAACATGCCCACCCAGCTCCATGGATTAAACAAGGGGTTGATGCGCTGCGACCCTCTATGTAATCCACGGACCCACAGTTACTTTTATTCTTACTGACACCTACAAGATCACTAGAGATTCTGACAGAAAACCAGTCTTAGCCAGATTAGGCATGGATGGTGTATATATGTCATCCAGCACTAGAGAGGCTGAGGCAGGAGGATCAGGCTAACCTGAGCTACATAGGAAAGACTATGTCTCTAAATAAATAGAAATTTTAATGCCATTGCCAACTTTTTTTCTACTCTTTTAAAAAATATGATTTATTTATTTGCAAGCAGAGAGACAGAAAGACAGAATGTGCACGCCAGGGCCCCAACTGCTGCAAATGAGCTCCAGCCCCTTGTGCATCAGGCTTTCCATAGGTACTGGGAGATCGAACTCAGGTTGTTAGCTTTTGCAGGTAAGTGCCTTAACCACTGAGCCATGTCTTTGAGCCCAATAAACAAAATTTTAAGAACTTAAAAATGTTAGTTTCAACTTGGCAGAAAGGAACAAACCCACATAATCCCAGCAGTCAGAGGTGAAAGCAGGAGGATTGCAAGTTAGAAGTCAGCCTAGGATATGTAGTAACACCCCATTTCAAAAAAAAAAATTGGAGAAGGGAAGAAAAGAAGAGGGAATAGGAGAACCATTCTCAATTTCAAACCTCTATTAAACAAAAAATCCCACATGCTTTGTGTGTATGTGTCTGTTCATGTATAAGTGCTTACATACCATGGGGCTATGTTGAGGTCAGAGGACAACTTTTGGGTCAGTTCATTCTGTTTGAGGCAGGGTGCCTCTAGTTTTTGCTGCTGTTGTTGACTGCTGTGCTTGCTGCAAGCTTCCAGAAATTCTCCTGTCTCCACCTCCCATTTTGTAGTGAGTGTATAGGAATTACAGAAGCCCACAATGGCTTCCAATTTCTGGCATTTTACATGGGGCGTAGGGATTGAACTTGGATACTCAGACTTAAATGGCCAGTACTTTATGCTATTTCCTCAAACCCAAAATTCTTTATAAAGTTTTTGCCCAAATTCACTGATTTGTGCAATTTTGTGCTCAACCATGTACTTCTGCAAAGACTATAGCAAAAAAATGCACTCCAGTCTTGCTGAAGATGCATTCTCAGTCTCCTCTAAATCCCATTAATAAGGATAGAAATGCAAAATAGTGTCCAATATAAGGGCTCTTGGACACTCAACAGCAGCTGCCTCCTAGAAATCAGTGTTTACATTTCAAAAACTTGAACTCTTTTTGGATAGAGTGCTAATTAATAGTTGTATTGTTTCTACTGACATTATTCTAATGAGTAACAGTGAGCTTTTGAACTTGCTAGTGTTTAATTATTCGAAGCATAAACTAGTAACAGACCTACCTAGCTTAAAAGGGCATAGATAATTTTCATAACTGAACTTGACCAACTGTGCCAAAGCCCATCTATCAGACCAGAGCTTCTTTTACTTGTATTTCCCTGATCTTCTGGAGATATTCTCCCTGTAGTGTGAACTGCCTGTATCTCTGACACTTCAATGGGATTCCCAATTATTACTAAACAGTACCTCTCAAAAATCTGACATCCCAGCTGGGCATGGCACATTCCACAATAGTCAGGAGGCGAAGCTGAAAGGGGAGGATTGCTTGAATGAAGAAGAGTTTTAGACAAACCTGGACAGCACAGCAAGAACCTCCCCCTAAAAACAAGCAACAACAAAAACCCAAACCACAAAACACCCCATACTGACTTTCCTACTTCTCACCTCATTACAACTCCTCTTTTAAAAAATTATCAATAATGCAAATTTTCAAAATCCAAATGAACCTTTGAGTCCATATCTTCTACTTACCAGGTTGATGGATACGTGGAGTGGATGGGGCAATCCATGACAATTCCTACTTTCTACTTCTGAAATAAAAATAATGATCATTTCCTTATTCTGAAACTATCCTTTCTGTTTCATTTTCTGTCTTTGATTACTTTTCCCTAGTCTCATTTAGGTAGCTTTCCTTCTGCCTATTCTGGAAATTCCACCCCATTCCTCTTTTCCTTGGCTATGTCATTGGCTAATATGGTTGTATTTTTCTACTGTATTATGACAATACTCTATTCTTTTCTCTTGAATTCCACATAGCTATTTTTGTTGCTTTATTTTTATTCACTACCAAGGGTTTGATATGCATCAGACACTAGAAATAGTTAATGATGATGTATAAGAGATGTTTACTCTTGATAGATACCCCTTATAGTGGTAGAGAAAAATGGAATGGTAAATAAGCAACAGTGCGGTATTTGTTGCATTCATGGCAGATGCTAAGGGAGTTACATTGATATCCCATGGTATCTCAAAACCAATTCCATGCATTTAAACCCGAACATCTTAACCCCATGAATCAAGCTGTGTTGGTTCTGCCAGTTTTACTCTATCCTGATTAACAATCATAGATCCAAGACAAACAAACAAAGCTGCTTCTTATTCTTATCCTCCTTGGGAATTCCAATGTATTTTAGTATCAGACACAACCCTAATCTATCCTCCCTTCTTCACCATCCCGAATATCACTGACTTGCACTTTACTAGCAATAAGCCTCTCTACATTCTCTAGTCATTAAGTCCCCAGTTACTTAATTTCTCTGTCTTAGGTGAGTCTATATCCAACCCCTGTCCACTTTCCTCAAATCCTGTGGTTGCTGCTGAATAAAAAAAGTGTATGAAATCCAAACTCCTTAGTATCACTTAGCCTTCAAAATCTGGAGCCAACCTACCATTCTCACCAAGTATGTTGTTTTATCACACTACACCAAATCTTTCATTTCATGCTTTCAAGCCTTTGCCTACATTACTTCCTATGTGAGAAATGTGTCTGTTTCCCCAGTTAGCTTCCCCCCACCAATGGGAATCTATTGATACAACCAACTATTCAACTCTCCTCCCCTCTTGTGTAACACTTATTATATCTTTATAGGGCTAAGTCTGTTACTTTTAAGTTCCCTCACAAGAATTATGGCATAACCATATAGTGAATAATGCTATACCTTCACTATATTCACTGATCTAGTAATTTCAGAAATAATTACTCAGTATAAACCAATATGCCAAATACTCCACAAATGAAGTCCACTTGAACTGTGAACCAGGATCCTGTTTTATTTGTATTATCTTTGTATTCTTTCTTAATACTTCCCAAACCCACCGAATTCCCATCCATGGGTTCAACTGAGGACCAAAAAATTACATCCATAATGTACATGTTCATAGTTTTTCTTGTCATTATCACCTAAACAATACAGTATTACTATTAAAATATTTCCACGTGTTAGGTATTGTAAGTAGTCCAGAGAGAATTTAAAGTACATGGGAGGGTTACAAGGGTATCTATATACTATATGCAAATGTTGTGCCATGTTGGTATGAGGTATGGTCTTTGAACCAATCTCTTAGATATTAGTGGATAACTACTATGTTAGTATTTATAGGGTGTAAGCAACATGTGATACTATATGCAAATAACCAGGAATATGGATTATGATTAAAATGAACAGACTAAAATATAACCACTTTTTTTAAATTTGAGACAAAATCTCACCATATAGGTCAGTCAGGTATGTCTTGCAATTTTACTTGCCTCCAGCTTCTGATTGCTGATATTACAGGTGTGGGCCAATCACCTTGGGCTAAAGACATATATCCCTTGAATGCATCTGACTCTTTATCAAGACCATAACTGACAGGATTCCCCAAAGCAGTATGAAGCTGGGTATGGAGGTATACACCTTTAATCCCAGAACTTGGGAGTCTCAAGTAGGAGGCTTGCTATGAGATCAAGGTCAGCCTAGGACTACAGAGTTCCTGGTCAGCCTAGGCTAGACTGAGACCCTACTTAAAAAAAAAAAAAAGTGCCTGGTGTGGTGGGTTTTGGATATCTGAGAGCCAGCAGCCACATATCTTTGTATTAAGGATGATTTTGAATATATAATGGGGTAAAATAATCATATTAAGGCCTTAAGTACAGCTTAGCTTTAAAAAAAACAAAACCAAAGTTAATTATCTTGGGTGCTGTAGTAGTCAGCCACACATCATTGGGATGAATCTCCAAACCAGGCACAGTTTTGGGAGGAAAGTATTTATTGAAGTAACAGATCCAGAGGAAGTTCTAGAATGGCGAAAGAGGCTGGTCCCCTTTCACAAATCCAAGCAGAGAGAGGGTGAACCCATCACCAGCACCTCAATCAAGCACACTCAAAAACAGCAAAAACTCCAGGCTTGAGCTCAGACTGCTCTTTGCATATGTGTAACTGGAATTCCAGATCCAACCCAGACACACTTTAGGGCTGGAGCCAAGATCTGGCCAAGGTGACATACCCTCCAGCCAAGCAGCTGGAGAAAAACTTTATTAAACTCTTGAATCTATTGGGGGACATTCCTTCAAACTACCACAGGTGTACTTGCAATTAAAAGTTGGAAAACTAGCTTATCTAAAAGTTACACTTAGACAAATTATAATATGATGTGCTGACAATATACTCCTTTGTACTATTAAGTTTTTGTTCAATTTTATTATTTTATTTATTTGCAAGGAGAGAGAGAGACAGACAGAGAGAGAGACAGAGACAGAATAGGTGTGCCAGGGCCTCCAGCAGCTGCAAATTAACTCCAGATGCATGCGCCACTTTGTGAATCTGGCTTTATGTGGTTAATGGGGAATCGAGTCCAGGTCATTAGGGTCTTCAGACAAGTGCTTTAACCAATGAGCCATCTCCAGCCCTTTGTTCAATTTTAAACAAATCTAAAAAGATAACTAAATGAAAGGAATATAGGAATTTGTGAGACTAGCTTTTTTGAAAAAAAATTGTTTTACAAATTATAAATTTTCAACAATAATAAATAACAACTGTAACAAAAGTTTATCATTATAGCCATTTTTAAGTGGATGGTTCTGGGATGGAAATTGGCTCAGTGGTTAAGGTGCTTGCCTGTAAAGCCTAAGGACCCAGGTTCAATTCCCCAGTATCCACATAAAGCCATATACACAAGGTGGAACATGTGTTTGGAGTTCATTTCCAGTGGCTAGAGGCCCTGGTACACCCATTTTCTCTCTATTTTCCTCCTTCTCTCTTTCAAATAAAGAAAAAGTCTATAAATATATATTCTGGGGGGGGGCTGCAGAGATGGCTCAGAGGTTAAGGCACTTGCTTCCAGTGTCTAAGGCCCCGGGTTCAATTCCCCAGGACCCACATAAGCCAGACCCACAAGGTAGTGACCCTGGTGTGCTCTCTCTCTCTCTCTCTCTCTCTCTCTCTCTCTCTCTCTCTCTCTGCTTGAAAATGAATTCATATATATATATATATATATATATATATATATATATATATATATATATATATTCTGTGGGCATTGTGCACAGTCACACTGTACCCAATGACTTCCCATTTTCCCCTCTTCCAGTATCTTGCAGTCACCATTCTACTTTATCAATAGACTGTTATACTCTAGGTAACTCATGAGTAATTGATCTACAATCTATTTGTCCTTTACAAACTGGCTTATTTCATTTAGTATATTATCTTCAGGGTATATCAATGTTGTGTTAGAATTTCTTTTTAAGAAAAAGAATTTCCTTGGTACATGCACCTGGAGTGGCTAGATGCCCTAGCATGCCTATTCTCTCTCTTCTAAAATATATTAGTTATAATTTAATAATAATATATTAAAAATAAAATTTTTCTTTTTAAAGGCTGAATCAGTCCACTGTATTCATTCATTCATCCTTTCAAAAAGTCTTAAAATCCAGATGGTAGCTTTATGGAATCTTTAGCATAAAACTCACAAAATGAATATGGTAAAATACCTAAAGCTAGTGTTTTTACTTATTTCTCCCTTTCTCATGAGTAATCAAGCCCCTCTAGGCTATTAATTTTTAAATTAACAATCTGATTTAGTAGGACAAAGTAGATTGGAAGCTAAATTTCTGGGTCCTTTTATGAATTGTACAATGTTGTAATTTCAGTTCTGTAAAAAAAATTTTTTTTTCGAGGTAGGGTCTCACTCTAGCCCAGGCTGACCTGGAATTCACTCTGTAGTCTCAGGGTGGCCTCGAACTCATGGCGATCCTCCTACCTCTGCCTCCCAAGTGATGGGAAAGGCGTGCGCCACCATGCCGGCTTATTTATTCATTTTCAAGCAGAGAGAGAGAGAGAGAGAGAGAGAGAGAGAGAGAGAGAGAGAGAGAGCGCATCAGGGCCACCACCTTCCTTGTGGGTCTGGTTTATGTGGGACCTGGGGAATTGAATCCGGGGCCTTAGGCACTGGAGGCAAGTGCCTTAACCGCTGAGCCATCTCTCCAGTCCTCAGTTCTGTAAAATTAAGAGGTCTGAACCCTATTATTTATATGCTCCCTACTCTACTATGATCATGCTAATGAAAAGTACAAGGGGTCAGAAAAGGAGATAAAATGCACATAAAACAATTTATGTAACTGTGCAGATTAGCTGAGTGCAAGAATGTTAATACTTGAGAAAAATCAAATCCTGTCAATGGTTTTCCTGTGTTGCTATGACTACTTCAGGAAATAGTTTTTATTTTTTCCATAACTTAAGAGTATATTGACTTTATGTCATTTCACCACAGTATCTCTAAAACTAAATATTTAAATTGCTAATTGGATGCCATTTTCACAACAGAAACTACTTCTGGGAACACAGGGGAAATTTACTTAATGTTATCGTGTCACTACTACTCCTTCACAAGGGCCTTCTTGTTAAAAAAATTTTCCCTGTCTTCACTTTTACTGAACAGATTTCTGAAGCACAATATAAGTTATGGCAGCATTTTATAAATATCCAAAAATATAAATACTTTAATAAAATAACAAGATTTTCCAAAGACTTTTTATTTTGAAAATTAGTAATACGGCTCCTACTCATCCATAATTTAAAAAATGATTTCATTTAGAATATTCACTGTCTGCACTTAAATCTGAAGTGTTTGTATTATTCATACCTTTTTTAGTCTATGTGAATTTAATGTCAAATATGCCATTCAGAAGACTAAAACAAATATAGTAATACAATTCCTATTTTCTATGATGTTTTTGTTTTGCAGGGGAATATGTGTGGGTAAGCCAAAAATGTCTGGAAGAAGACACACGATTTCTAGGCTTTCACATGAGAAGGCCCTGGTTCACAATTATACAAGGATGGAAGGATATTTGATAAATGTATCAAATAGGAGGTGGACAATCCGTTAGTGAGCGCTTCATTCACACCACTGCAACAGGAACTTTGTAAGAAGATAAATACACAAACATGTAAGTCTCACAAATGTTTTAAATCTGTCTAAAAAGACTACCTCTGGGCTGGAGAGATGGCTCAGCGGTTAAGGCACTTGCCTCCAGTGCCTAAGGCCCTGGGTTCAATTCCCCAGGACCCACATAAGCCAGACCTACAAGGTAGTGGCCCTGGTGTGCTCTCGCGTGCTCTCTCTCTCTATCTGCTTGAAAATGAATAAATAAAAAATATTTTTTAAAAAAAGACTACCTCTTATACCCCCAAACCATTTTACATATAGGACAGTTTACCATAAGAACTAGTTTTTCAAGGAAATTTCAGAAATCACCGGTTCCCTGATTTCACAGAGAATTCAACAATTAAGGAAAAAACAATTTCTCCTCTGCAGTGTATCACACAGACACAGATTATCATGAGTCACAGCAAAGAGATTTCTGTGATTTATTCCTACTCTCATGTTGCTGGAATAAGCTTATCAGGAGACTTTCAAAAAAACAAGTTTATTGCAAAAAATGCTAAAATTATTGGCTCTTTCCATTAATAGTATCTATGCTCAACATTTAAGCTAATTTAGACTTCAATGCTCTTACTATCTGCATAATTATCAAAAATCATCTTTTCAAAGAGGCTGCTTATCAGGGCTGGGGAGATGGCTCACAGGTTAAAGGTGCTTGCTTGCAAACCCTGCTGGTGCAAGTTCAATTCCTAAGTACCTATGTAAACCCAGATGCACAAAGTGGCACATGTGTCTGGAGTTCCTCGAGTAATAACAAGAGGCCCTAACACCCCTACCCCCACTCTCTCAAGTAAATAAAAGTATTTTTTAATCTTTTTTAAAAAAATTTATTAATTTTCAATCAGAGAGATACAGAGAGAGAGAGAGATACTAGGGCCACCACCTTATGGGTCTGGCTTATGTGAGTACTGGGGAAGTGAACCCAGGGCCTTAGGCACTGGAGGCAAGTGCCTTAACCGGTGAGCTATCTCTCCAGCCCAAATAAAAGTATTTTTAAAAACAAGCCTGCTTATTAATTTCTTTTATGTGATTCAAGAATCTTCCTCAGAAATGAGAAGAAATAGTATCATTATAGGCTGTAGGTTAAAAATACCAAAATGAGCTGGGCGTGGTGGCGCACGCCTTTAATCCCAGCACTGGGGAGGCAGAGGTAGGAGGTAGGAGGATTGCCATGAGTTCAAGGCCACCCTGAGACTCCATAGTGAATTCCAGGTCAGCCTGGGCAAGAGCAAAACCCTACCTCAAAAAACCAAACCAAACCAAACCAAACCAAAACGGGCTTGGTGGTGCAAGCCTTTAATCCCAGCA